>CATKVR010000018.1:282500-304191 GCA_949820135.1 Sylvilagus floridanus | reverse complement strand
GGCCAGCTCTCTGCTGTGGCCAGGGAGTGCAGTGGAGCATGGCCCAAGTCCTTGGGTCCTGCACCCCATGGGAGACCAGGAGAAGCACCTTGCTCCTGGCTTTCGGATCAGCGTGGTACGCTGGCCACAGCGCACCGGCCACAGTGGCCCATTGGCGGTTGAACCAACGGCAATGGAAGACACCTTTCTCTCGGTCTCTCTCACTGTGCACTCTGCCTGTCAAAAAAAAAAAAAAAAAAGGCAACCCAGGACCTTCGATCGCTCCCTGAAGGGGGACTTTGAAAAAAAAAAAAAAAAAAGTCCAGACCTTCCTTAGTGGCAAGCAGCAAATAATTAGGGTTAGGCACAAGTGCAGAAGGACTTCGAAGAAAGGAAAAAAAAAAAAGGAAAACGGCCAAGGCACCCTTCCCTCTGCCGCCCACAGGTCGACATCCCCGGTCGGTTTCTGCAGGTGGTGGTGGCGGCAGCACTACCAGTACGTAGTGTGACAGGGTGTGCTGGTCGACCCGCCAACAGTAGCGCCACCCCAGTCCAGCCACGTTCAGGCGCAAGGCGATGCCCGCCTCCCTCCACAGCCTCTGCCTGCTCACTTGCCATCCTCCAGGCCCAATCTCCGACCAATACATCAGGCCCCCAGGTCCCAGCAGGGCAGGGACAGTCCTTCCTTCAGCTTAGGGACTTTGTCACACTCTGTCTCGGGCTCCTCGGCCACTTGTCATCCCTTGCCGGCTCCGGAGCCCGCGACAGCCATATCAAGGCGGCCACCAGGTGGAGTCCAACAACCGACACCGAGGAACCAAGGGACAGCCAGCTGGATGCATCTAGGCGGCAGGGGGACGGCATCGTAGCTCTGAACGTGTTTCTCGGCTGCCCGTGGGCAGAGAGTGTGTGGAGGGGGGTCGGGGGCAGGTGTCTGCACAACCAGAAAGGCTATGGGTCATAGGTGCCCACACAGCCGAGGGTTGGGACTCAGCAGACTCTGGGAATCTCAGAGCATGAAGTGCCTCCCGAAGACGGGTCTGGCCTCGCCTGGCTCCGGGGAGTCAGCCTGTCAGACCCCCAGGGCTGTCCTGGCCAAGAGGAGCGTCTTCTCGTGGCTCACGGGGTGTGTGTGGGGAGGGAGAGGGGGGGCATCGGGAAGGAGGCTCATCCTCTGGCAGCACACCATCTGTGGCAGAGGCCATCCATGGGCTTCACTATTGCCTGGGCACGTGGGGATACACTCCACAGATCACTGTTTACACAGAGTTTAAAAAAAAAAAAACGGTGGGTGGGGGTGGTGAGGGAGAGGGGAGTGTAGTGTGTCATATTCTTGTTTTTTGTATCTAGGAACTACATCAAACCTCTTCTCTTTGTATTGATATCACATTCACATAAGAATTGACGAGAATCGTGTTGCAGTCAGGACCGTGCGTTATTCCCTGTGACCCTGGGAATCTGAAGACTTCTTAACAAGTCCACTTGGCCACCCAAAGGTGAAGGAAGGAAAGGAAAGGAAGAAGAAAAGAGAGAGAGAGTGGCAGAGAGAATTAAAAAGCGGGGAAAACATTGAAAGAACGAGAGAGAGAGAGAGAGAGAGAGAGAGAGAGAGAGAGAGAGAGAGAGAGAGAAACAATAATTGGAGAAAGAAAAAAAAAAGACAGGAGACCGAACAGAAAGACAAAAACTAAAAAGAGAGAAAGAAAACGTAAAAGATGGGGAAAAGAAGGAATGGAAGTTTAGAAAGAAAACCGTGAGGACGTGAGAACACGACGAAGAGAGAGGAAACACTTGAGGGAAGGTAGGAGACAAGCATGAAACCAAAATAAGGAAGAGAGGAGAAAACATGAAGGTTTAAAAAGACGAGAGAGAGAGAGAGAGAGAGAGAGAGAGAGGCAAGCAAGTGGGGAGAAAAAATAAGAAAGGACAAAGAATATATAGTCAAAGGGGGAGTGAGAAATAAAGTCGTAAGAAAGAGAAAGAAGCTAGAAGGAGACGGACAGACACACGGACAAGCGGGAAGCAGCACGAGAGCAAGAGACAACAGGGAATAAACTGAGAAAGAGAACAGGAAGGAAAGAAGGAAGGAAGGAAGGGAGGGAGGGAGGGAGGGAGGGAGGGAAACACCAACGATAACCCACAGGGGACTCAGATCACCCAGGGTGGTGCCCAAGGACCCGAGAACCGACCCCCAGTCACAGCCCGCTCCCCGCCCCCCGGCCAGCTTCCCACCCCTCTCGCGGCAGCAGCAGCGGCAGTGATGGCGGCGGCGCCCCAGCCCAGAGTAAAATTCCCCCCCCCCCCCCGCCGCCGCCGACCCCACAGCAGAAAGCTCGCCTGTGCTCCACACCGCGCATGTGCTAAACAGGCCCCCAACCACTGCGCAGCCTCCACCCCGAAGCCTCGCGATACTCAGGACGCTCTGTTTAGACGCCAGCGCCATTTTGGCTTTCACCGGCCGCCGGGCCCGATCTGATACTGTGGTCGCTAGGTGGCGCGCGAGTATCGCCGTAGAGAGATTGGGTTCTCTCGGCGGGGGTGGGTGGGGAGGAAGGGGGAGATGAAGGGCAGGGCGCAGGAGGCTGAGGGAGGAAGGTGAATGAGGAATGACACTGGGTCCCAGGCCCATGGGTCAGCCACGTTTCTCCAGGCCTGGCTCTCCAGAAATCTCATCCAATGATGAGAGGGTGGGCCTCCCGGGAGCTGGGAGCTGGGCCAGACAGGAATACAGGCACACACTCACCCTCACACTCACACGCTCACTTTCTTCAATGTGATCACTGTCTCCAGCCGGGTCGGCCCTCCCTAAGTGGTACCGTTATAAAGGATGGCCCAGTATCTCCTCGCTGTGTGTCTCCTTCCACCACCAGGAGTTGGAAGGCAATGTGAGGGGTCACCACTGGAAGATCGGGAGTCTGGCTGGGTGGAAGCACAACAAACCTGCCTGGCTTTCTATCTTTCTTGGAGAGATACATTGATTTATGCAATTTTTTTCTTTTTTATGTGAAATCCAGTGACATAAAGAGAAGGATAGAGAGAGAGGGGAGAGAGGAGAGGTAGGACAGGTGGGGGGGGGGAGAGAGAGAGAGAGAGAGAGAGAGAGAGAGAGAGAGAGAGGTCTTCCATCCACTCATTCACTTCCCAAATGCCCACATCAGCTGAGGCTGGGCTAGGCCAAAGCCAACAGCCAGGAACTCCATCTGGGCCACCATTGTGGGTGACGAGGCCACAACTACTTGGCCCATCTTCCGCTGATGCTGTCTTTAACCTGTTGTGCCACAATGCTGCCTGGCTCCCACTAGCTAGCTTTAAATTTCTCTCTCTCTCTCTCTCTCTCTCTCTCTCTCTCTCTCTCCTCTCTCTCTCTCTCTCTGACAGGCAGAGTTAGACAGTGAGAGAGAGAGAGAAAGAGAGAAAGGTCTTCCTTCCGTTTGCTCGCCCCCCCAAATGGCCACTACGGCCGGCGCACTGCACCGATCCAAAGCCAGGACCCAGATGTTTCCTCCTGGTCTCCCTTATGGGTGCAGGGCCCAAGGACTTGGGCCATCCTCCACTACCTTCCCGGGCCACAGCAGAGAGCTGGACTGGAAGACAAGCAACCGGGACAGAATCCGGTGCCCCGACCGGGACTAGGAGGACCAGGGGTGCCGGCGCCGCAAGGTGGAGGAGTAGCCTTGTGAGCCACTGCACCGGCCTCTATCTGTCTTTCTTCTAAGATCTTAGGTGAGCCAACGAGCTCTTTTGGGGACAGAAAGGAGGTGGAATGGCAGTGGGTCAGAGATGTGAAAGAAGGGGAGAACAGACAGTCTCCCAGGGAAAGCAAGGAGAGAGAGAGAGAGAGAGAGTACTTTACTCTGCTCCACATCAGCAGGCAGGGGTCAGAGGAGGAAGAGAGGAGACTGGGTCTCTGGGAAACAGGACAGGAGCCTGGTCTGGCTTCCCCTTCCCAGCACATGAGCAGTCAGACCTGTGTGTACGTGTTTGTATGCGTGTGGACATGGAGAGAGCGAGCCCTTCAGAGCTGTGTGTGTGTGTGTGTGTGTGTGTGTGTGTGTGACAATGACATACCAAAATAAACCAGTGCACCAGACACAGATTTTGACTGCAGCTTGACCACCCTGGAACACCGGGGCGGGGAGGGATGTCAGGTCTCTGGAACCCACCTGGGGGAAGAAGTCTTCTGGCTCCCAAGGCTCGCTTCCCTGGGACTGGGGAGGGAAGATGAGGAGCAACAGACAGAAGTAGATCCCAGAGAAACATCGCTCCTCAGGCGGCCTCTGAGACCTTCCTTTTGGGGTAGATAGCATTCTCTACGTGTGGCAGCCAAAGCCACAGGCACGGGGGACAATGAGAACAATTCAGTCAAGGGAACCACAGCACAGGCGAGAGGGGGGTTGCCTGATCAAATTAGAGGTCAGGCCTGGGCCATAGTCTCCTTAAGGGAGAAGAAGACCCAGACACTAGGTTTCTTTCTTTCTTTCTTTCTTTCTTTCTTTCTTTCTTTCTTTCTTTCTTTCTTTCTTTCTTTCTTTTCTTTCTTTCTTCCTTCCTTCCTTCCTTCCTTCCTTCCTTCCTTCCTTCCTTCCTTCCTTCCTTTCTTTCTTTCTTTCTTTCATCCAGGCACCCAAGCCAGAAAATCCACAGGGCAGTCATGTCTATGGTTTCCTACGGGGACAAAATCCGGGGTCGATGTCGTTCAGAACAAACAATTTTCTTCTTCCACCTTTCCAGGTGAAAAAGGGGAGACTCAGAGAGGGAGGGGTGGTTGGAGACTGACCGACCCCAGTCTCCAGTCCCATATGGGCCAGCCCCACCCAAAGGCACACCAGCAGCTTCCAAAGGAGGAAGTCCAAAGGCGCTCCACACCCAGCCCGCGCCAAACAAGCCCCCACCCCCAACCGCCCGCCGGCCATGAAAGTTGTGACTCCATCTTAGCTTTCCCTCACCAAACCCGTGTTCAATACTGTGGCCGCTAGGTGGTGCGCGAGCCTCAGGCAAGAGAGACTCGGCTCGGCTTGGCTCGCGGAATGAGGGCCTGGAGAAGACGAAGGGAAGCAGACATTTCACACCGGATCCTCCCTCCTTCCCTACCTCCCTACCTCCCTGCCTCCTTCCCTCCTTCCCCTTCGACTCCACATCCACAGAGACCTGTCCAAAGAGAGTCCAGGTAGGGCTTTTTCGACAGTATCCGCTTTATTCCCAGAAACCTCCTGCTTAAAAGCAACCGGTAGTCTCTAAGATGTCTGTCACCGACCAGGTCCTCCTTCTTTTCTTTACAGAGAAAGATGTATGGATTTACCCGAAAGGCAGTTACAGAGACAGTCGGTTCACTCCCACAAATGGAACTACAGCAGCCTGGGCTGGGCCAGGCCAAACCAAACCCAGGAGCTTGGAACTGCCAGATAGGTGCAGGGGCCCAAGCACTCAGGCCATCTTTTGCTATCTTCCCAAGCACATTAGCAGGGAGTTGGACTCTGGCATCGCAGAAATGTGGCAACCTCAGGGGCCTAGGAAGCGATTCCTTGGTCTCAAGCCTCTGCCTGCAATGCTGGCATCCCACAGCAGCATGGGTTTGAGTGTCACCTGGTGCAGGACTGATCCAGCTTAACCAGATGCCCCACAATGCTCGCATCTCTCTCTTTCTCTCTCTCTCTCTCTCTCTCTCTCTCTCTCTCTCTCTCTCTTATTCTCCTCCTCTTTCTCTCCTTCCCTGTCTCTGTAATGCTGCCTCTCCAATAAATATGTAATCCATTAAAAAAGAAAGTGATGGATTGTGGGATGTAATCTTCAACTATCTTCAACTAATCATCAAGATGATCCACCTCTCCCATTGGAGTACCTGGACTGGATTTTTTACTCCAGTTTATGACTCTAGCTCCCCACCAGTGGCGACTCTGGGGTGCAGCCCTGACAGTTCCCGTCACTCACAACCAATAGCGTCTGACTCCATTTTTTCGCCGTGGGGCTTTCTGACAATCCCCACACATGGATGTCAGGGAGCCAAGTACTTGAAACCTCACTGGCTGCCTCCCAGGGCATGCCACTGCAGAAAGCTTGAATCAGAGGAGAGTCAGGAATCAAACCCGAGCTCCACCGCATGAGACGGGAGCACCCCATGCTGAAAACTCTAACCGTTGATCCGAACGCCCACCACACATTATTGCTTCAAGTTTTAAGATTCATTTATTTAAGGCCGGTGCCGTGGCTCAACAGGCTAATCCTCCGCCTTGCAGTGCCGGCACACCGGGATCTAGTCCCTGTCAGGGCACCGGATTCTGTCCCGGTTGCCCCTCTTCCAGGCCAGCTCTCTGCTGTGGCCAAGGAGTGCAGTGGAGGATGGCCCGAGTGCTTGGGCCCTGCACCCCATGGGAGACCAGGAGAAGCACCTGGCTCCTGGCTGTCCGCGGCGGCCATTGGAGGGTGAACCAATGGCAAAAGAAGACCTTTCACCATCCAAGAAGGAGGTACCTTTCTCTGAAGCGAGGAGAGAACTTCCACTTCGACTGTGACTGACCCTGTCAGAATAAGATCGAAGTCGGCGAACCCTAAAGGCTTCCATAGCCTCGGCAACTCATGACTAGAGCCTAGGGAGATTACCGACGCCATAAACAAGAGTGTCAAATTGTTAAATCAACATCAGGAGTCACTGTGTACTTATGAGTCTCATGAGGGATCTGTCCTTAATGTGTTATCCAATGTGAAATAATGCTATTACTAGTACTGAAACAGCATTTTTACACTTTGTGTTTCTGTGTGGGTTCAAACTGATGAAATCTTTACTTAGTATATACTGAATCGATCTTCTGTATATAAAGATAATTGCAAATGATTAAAAAATCTTGGTGTTCAATTGGAAATTGCATAGATAATTAATCAATTCTTTCAAAAAAATCATGTAGGATCTCTGTCCTTAATGTGCTGTACATTGCGAATTAATACTATAACTAGTACTGCAACAGTATTTTCACTTTGTGTCTCTATGTGAGGGCAAACTGTGGAAATCGTTACGTAACATGTACTAAACTGATCTTCTGTGTATAAAGAGAATTGAAAATGAATCTTGATGTGAATGGAAGGGGAGAGGGAGCGGAAAGGGGAGGGTAGCGGGAGGGAGGGAAGTTGTGTGGGGGGGAGCCATTGTAATCCATAAGCTGTACTTTGGAAATTTATATTCTTTAAATAAAAGGTTTATATATATATATGTATATATATAAAAAGAAGACCTTCCTCTCTCTGTCTCTCTCTCTCTCTCTCTCTCTCTCTCTCTCTCTCCACTCTGCCTGTCAAAAATTTTTTTTAAAAAAGATTCATTTATTTATTTCTGAATCTGAAAAGTAAAGGGGGGGGGGTAGAGAGAAACACAGAGAGAAATTGATTCCATCTGCTGATGCTGGTTTCACTCCCCGCCTCTTCAAACTACAGCTCTCGACAACATGACCACCTTTGCAAATTCCCTCTCAACACTGCCAAAATGAAGAAACATACTAGTGGTGGCTGTCCCATGGCTGCTCATCTGTCCTATCACTGCCTTTGACAAAATCTCTGTGAGACACGGAACATCCGAGTGACCATATACAGCAGCAGCACCAATCTTGTGTCACCACAGTACCACAGACTAAGGAATTCTGTGAACTTCTTTTAGGATGCGGACAGAACCGACTTCCTCTCTCTCTCTCTCTCTCTCTCTCTCTATATATATATATATATATATATATATATATATATATACACATCTACCTATATAAACAAAACCTTTACCTCCCCTCCCCTCCCTACAGAATGAACAAACAGGCCAACAGAGAACTAAGCAAATGGAAGACGGGCAAGAAGTGAAGATGGATCATGAAATGACACATAATTCAGGGTGTAACAGCAACCACGGTGTGGGTGGGAGAGGTCTAAGTAGACTTTGTATCCAGCGGTTCACTCCACAAATGCCCGAAACAAAGAGCCAAGGCTGGGCCCGGTCAAAGCCAGGAGCCAGAAACGCTGCCAGATGGAGGAGGGGGGCACTCGTGTCATCACATGCCTCCCAGGACGTGTATCATCGGGAAGCCAGACTCAAAGCAGGCACCCGGATGTATAGCGTGCGGGCACATGCCAGGGTATGGATTTTTTTTTTTTTTGACAGGCAGAGTTAGACTGTGAGAGAGAGACAGAGAGAGAGACAGAGAGAAAGGTCTTCCTGTGGCCGGCGCGTTGCGGCTGGCACATTGTGCCAATCTGAAGCCAGGAGCCAGGTGCTTCCTCCTGGTCTCCCATGTGAGCCCAGGGCCCAAGGACCTGGGCCATCCTCCACTGAACTCCCGGGCCGCCACAGCAGAGAGCTGGACTGGAAGAGGAGCGACCGACCGGGACAGAACCGGCACCCCAACCGGGACTAGAACACGGTGCGCCGCCGCCGGCGCCGCAAGGCGGAGGATGAGCTTAGTGAGCCAGAGCTGGCACCCGGGGTATGGATTGTTGAAAATCTCCTTTCACTCTTTGTCACGGGACCCACAGTCATTTACAGTGCCTCTTTTCTGTTCCCTTCTTTTCTGATGCTCCAAATGGCTGCACTGTCAGATGTTCACATCCCTCACATCCCCACTCGACACAGCCAGAAAACTTCCTCGATGGTGTGAAATCTACTCCCATCGGAAACAACGTTCCACCGCACAGTTCCATGACATTCCGTACGCTCACGTCACGGTCACGTTCATGGCTGTAGTCCTATTTTTACTTTTAAAATAAGGAGGGAGAGGGACACACACACACACACACACACACACACGGGCTGGAGCTGGGTCAGAGACTGCATCCCGATCTCCCACATGTGCAGCAGGAGCCTAAGCACTTTGGGGTATTTGTCAGACACTACCCTTCCTATTTGCCCAACAACAGCCATATCCCCCTATGGCCCCCATCCCCACCTTTGCCCACCCACTCATCGTGCCATAACAAGTCTTCCTCTGTGGCTATCTTCTCTGGGGTTCCTTCACATTTGTCCAAGTACCTCTTGTGTTAGGGTGGTGAGAAGGCATGTGAGGTCACTGATGCCCTGGGCTCACAGAGGGGGACTGACTGTGAATTTCCACGGGAAGCAGGTGGGAGAGTGAGAAGTGCTCGTGAAACCCAAAGGTGAATGACCATAATCTGCCCCTCCTCCCCAGAGCAAGCACAGTTCAGCAGAGGTGTCTGTCTGTCTGTCTGTCATCAAAATCATCCCCTGCTAGCCTTCTGTTCTGTGACTACCAGAATTCCAGAAAGGCAAGAGAATCTGCTCAGCATTCCACTGCACTGGTTCTGTCTCCTCTGAAAGGCACATGTGTACGCTCTATCTTAAGCAAACACACCCCAGGCCGTAAAGAAAGATGTCAGCCTTCAAGGCAGGGTTTCAGCTGTGGCAGCCGTCATCTTTTTTTCGAGGGCTAAGAGGACTGACTGACCTTTGCCCCAGAAAGGCAGCATTCTGGAGGAGCAGGGAAAGTTGGCCATTCACTGACAAAGGCCCGAGGTGGGGGAGCTGAGGAGGAGAGAAAGGGAAACCCATTCACAGAGAAAAGCTCTGGGCTGTTTCTTCTGCATTTGAATGAAGCCAATTGAATGAGGCAGATTCCAAGTCATTGAGGGTGGGTGTGGCAAGTAGACTCCCAAGGTCAGGCTACCAATTTTCTCTCTTCAGCTGTGCCTTGCAAAGTCATCACAGTGGCAGGATAGGTGGGGGAGGAGACAAGATTCGTTCAGGGAGGGTGTGTGTCCTCCCCGCACGTCTGTCCCCGTGGGCACCTCGGCCCTGACTCTGGCCTAGGAAGAGGGCACGGGGCAGGGGAGTGAAATAACTGGCCAGGGATGCCAGGAACACAGCTGAGGAAAGCTGCCCTTTTGCGCCTACCCTGGAATATCTTAGCTTATCCAGAGAATATTCTATAACTAGGAAGGCACCAGTATTTTTTTTTCTTTTTCTTCTTGGGCACAGGTGCACACTGGTGTATTCCACCATGAGCCCATCCACAGGCATGTTTAACTTACCAGTTGTTCTTTGGCCAGAACATACAAGGCTGCTGCCAGATGCATCTCTGCTCATAGATCCTTCTGTATTAGCCTATTTGCTTGCTTATGTGAAAGGTGAGAGAGAGAGAGAGAGAGAGAGAGAGAGAGAGAGAGAGATGAGAAGGTGAGACATCTGGTTCACTCCCACAAATGACCACCATGGCCAGGGCTGGGCCACGATGAACCCAGGAACCAGGAGCTTCTTCCAGGTACCTAAGGACTTGGGATATCCTCTGATGCCATCCCCCAGGCCATTATCAGGGAGGTGGGTTGGAACTGGAGCGGCTAAGGCTCAAACTGGTGCCCATATGAGATGCTGGGGTCACAGGTGGCAGCTGTTTTTGCTGCATCACAATGCCGGTCCCACCAGTGTCTTCACACTATGAAATCTGCTTCCGTTCATCTACTTCAGCCATCCACTGCTGCCTTTCCAGGCCCATTAGCAGGAAGCGCGATTCAGAAGCATATAGAGTACCCAGGACCCGACTAGGCACTCTGGTGTGAGATGCCAACATCTCAAGCAACCGCTAATCCAACCATGCCACAAAACACCCCACCTCAATTGTTTTGGTCATGCATCGTCAGGATTTGGGATTTTACACACACACACACACACACACACACACACACACACACACCCCTGATCACATTGGACCCTGAATGTAACATCCATGGTAAGTGCAATCTCCTGTGTAAAATGATGTTTTCTCAGTTCAGTTTCTCAGCTGTAGCACAGGGACAGTTGGTAAAAGGCTTCATTCATACAAGTTGTGATGCCAGCAAATTTCTACACACAGGACCAGTGTGGTAACACAGCAGGTTCTGTGTCATACATCAGGTGCACCCCGATACATGACAGGCAGGCACCCCGGAGAAGCTCTTTAAAAGGGAAAAAATCCAGCATTTGGGACAGCAGCTTCTCATATCAGTGTGGGCTCTTCCTCCTTCCTGCTAAGGTGTCTTGGCTTGATTGATTTAGAATGTAGAGTTACAGAGAGGAAAGGTAGGGAAGGAGGTAGGGAGGTAGGTGTGTGTGTGTGTGTGTGTGTGTGTGTGTGTGTGTGTGTGTCTGAAAAGGAGAAGGTATTCCCAGGATCTATTCATCAGAAACTATATGTTTAGCAGAGCAGCCAAGCAGAACTCAAAGCAGCACTCCTCCATGGGGTGTGTGCATCCCAAGCATAACTCACAAGGGCATAATGACCACCTGCCCCACTCACTCTGCCTTGCAATCTTCCTTTAAGAAAAAGAAGCAGGCTGTGGTTTTTATTTTTTTTTTTCATGTTGTGTCACATGCCATGCCCATTGTCTGAATCTCCTCCCTCTACATGGTCAATATTTTACCACAATTTTCACTTCTACTTTTTTTTTTTATTTTAAGATATTTATTTTTTCATGCAGAGTTACAGAGAGGCAGAGGCAGAGGCAGAGTTACAGAGAGGCAGAGGCAGAGGTCTCCCACCCACCAGTTCATATCCCGGGTTGCCAAAACACCCTGAGTTGCACCGACACGAACCCAGGAGCCTGAGCTTTTCCCATGTCTCCCGTGGGAGTGCAGGGGCAGAAGGACTCTGGCCACCTTTTACTGTTTTTGCAGACCATAGCAGAGAGCAGCCAGCTGGGATGGGATTCAAACGGGAGCCCAAGTGGGATGCCGGCACTGCTGCTGCTGCTGCTGCTGCTGCTGCTGCTGCTGCTGCTTTTCCTGCATAGTCAGAGTTACAGAGAGCCCTTCCATCTCAAACTGGAGCCACAGGAAGATGCTTAACCTACTATGCCCCAGGGTCAGCCCAACCCCCCCACCCCTTCAGAGACTTAGTTGGCCAATTTTTCTTTTTTTTTTTTTTTGACAGGCAGAGTGGACAGTGAGAGAGAGAGAGACAGAGAGAAAGGTCTTCCATTGCCGTTGGTTCAACCGCCAATGGCCACCGCAGCCGGCGCGCTGTGGCCAGCGTACCACGCTGATCCGAAGCCAGGAGCAAGGTGCTTCTCCTGGTCTCCCATGGGGTGCAGGACCCAAGCACTTGGGCCATGCTCCACTGCACTCCCTGGCCACAGCAAAGAGCTGGCCTGGAAGAGGGGCAACCGGGACAGAATCCAGCATCCCGGCTGGGACTAGAACCCGGTGTGCCGGGGCTGCAAGGCAGAGGATTAGCCTAGTGAGCCGCGGCGCCGGCCCAATTCTTTTTAAAATTAATTTAGTCTTATTTATGCGAAAGAGTTATGGGGTGCCGGCGCCTTGGCTCAACAGGCTAATCCTCCACCTTGTGGCGCTGGCACACCGGGTTCTAGTCCTGGTCAGGGCACCGGATTCTGTCCCGGTTGCCCCTCTTCCAGTCCAGCTCTCTGCTGTGGCCAGGGAGTGCAGTGGAGGATGGCCCGAGTGCTTGGGCCCTGCACCCCATGGGAGACCAGGAAAAAGCACCTAGCACCTGGCTCCTGCCATCGGATGAGCGCGGCAGCCATTGGAGGGTGAACCAACGGCAAAGGAAGACCTTTCTCTCTGTCTCTCTCTCTCTCACTGTCCACTCTGCCTGTCAAAAAAATAATAATAAAAAATTTAAAAAAATAAAAAAGCTTCAAACTTAAAAAAAAAAAAGAGTTATGGGGTGATTGGCTGGCTGAGAGTTGGGAGAGGAAGAGAGATCTTCCATCTGCTGGATGGGCTCTGGGTGGCCAGGGCAAATCCAGGAGGCAGGTGCCAGGCAGGAGCTTCATTTGTCCCACATCTCCCAGCTGAGTGCAGGGACCCAAGTAGTGGGTCAATCTTCCCGTGGCTTTCCAGGTGAATTAGCAAGGAGCTGGATTGGAAATGGAGGAGGAGGGACTGGAAATAGACCTCATATTAGCAGATCACGGAGTCACAGCTGAGCTGAGCCCCCTTAAGATATTTTTTTTTTTTTGACAGGCAGACTGGACAGTGAGAGAGAGAGAGAGAGAGAGAGAGAGAGAGAGAGAGAGAGGTCTTCCTTTTCCGTTGGTTCACCCACCAAGGGCCACTGCAGCTGTTGCACCGCACCGATCCGAAGCCAGGAGCCAGGTGCTTCTCCTGGTCTCCCTTGCAGGTGCAGGGCCCAAACACTTGGGCCATCCTGCACCGCCTTCCTGGGCCACAGCAGAGAGCTGGACTGGAAGACGAGCAACCGGGACAGATTCCGGTGCCCCGACCGGGACTAGAACCCAGTGTGCCAGCGCCGGTGTGCCGGCACCGCAGGCGGAGGATTAGCCTAGTGAGCCTCGGCGCCAGCCCAATATTTTTTTTTTTTTTTTGAAGATTGCACTGTACTGGGGCCAATCCAGCTCTCTGCTATGGCCTGGGAAAGCAGCAGAAAAGTGGCCCAAGTCCTTGGGCCCCTGCACCCACATGGGAGACTGGCTCCTGGCTCCTGGCTTCAGAGTGGCATAGCTCCAGCCACTCTGGGGAGTGAACCAGGGGATGGAAGACTCTGTCTCTCTCAGCCTCTGCCTCTCTGTAACTCAGTGCTTTAAATAAATAAATAAGTAAGTAAGTAAGTAAATCTTTCCTTCCTTTCTTTCAAATAAATAGATCTTATAAAAGAAAGATTCCTGAAGTCAGGCACCCTGGAAAAGCTCTTTAAAAAAAAAAATAAATAAAACACGATTTGGGCGGGGAAAGGGGGAGGGTTATGGGTGGGAGGGAAGTTATGGGGGGGGGGAATCATTGTAATCCATAAGATGTACCTTGGAAATTTATATTCTAAATAAAAGTTAAAAAAAAAAAAACACGATTTGGAACATCAGCATCTCATATCAGAGCATGGGGCCACACACACACACACACACACACACACACACAGGCAGGCAGATGTTTAACCTACTATGCCCCAGGGCCAGCCCATCCCCTCCACCCTTCAGAGACTTAGCCAATTCTTTTTAAAATTAATTTATTCTTATGTATGTGGAAAAGTTATGGGGTAACAGGCTGAGGTTCAGGAGAGAAACAGAGATCTTCCATCTGCTGGATGGGGTCTGCATAGCCAGGGCAAATCCAGGAGGCAGGTGCCAGGAGTTTCATCTGTCCCACATCTCCCAGCTGGTCCAAGTAGTGGGTCAATCTTCCCGTGGCTCTCCAGGTGAATTAACAAGGAGCTGGATTGGAAATGGAAGAGGAGAGACTGGAAATAGGTCTCATATTAGCAGATCGTAGAGTCACAGCTGAGCCGAGTCTGCTTAAGATTTTTTTTTCTTTAAAGAAAGATTGCACTGTGGGCCGGCGCTGTGGTACAGTGGCGCAGCGGGTTAACGCCCTGGCCTGGCCTGGCCTGGCCTGGCGTGCCAGCATCCCATATGTGTGCCAGTTTGAGTCCCGGCTGTTCCTCTTCCAATCCAGCTCTATGCTATGGCCTGGAAAAGCTGTGGAAGATGGCCAAGTCCTTGAGCCCCTACACCCCCCTGTGGGAGACCCAGAAAAAGCTTCTCAGATCGGCGCAGTTCCAGCCATTGCAGCCAATTGGGGAGTGAACCATCAGACAAAAGATCTCTCTCACTCTCTGTGCCTCTCCTCTCTCTGTATAACTCTTTCACATAAATAAATAAATATTTACTTGCAAGTCAGAGTTACACAGAGAGAGGAGAGGCAGAGAGAGGTCTTCCGTCCGATGGCAGTCCTATGGGATGCTGGTGCTTCAGGCCAGCCCCAAATGAATAAATCTTTTTAAAAAAAATTGAAAAAAAAAAAAAGATTGCACTGTATTGGGGCTGATCCAGCTCTCTGCTATGGCCTGGGAAAGCAGCAGAAGATGGCCCAAGTCCTTGGGCCCCAGCACCCATGTGGGCGACCCGGAAGAAGCTCCTGGCTCCTGGATTTGGATCAGCATAGCTCCGGCCATTGCAGCCATCTGGAGGTGAACCAGGGGATGGAAGACTCTGTCTCTGTCTCTGTCTCTGTCTCTGCCTCTCTATAACTCTTTCCAATCCCTAAATTGAAAAATCAATGTTTCTTTCCTTCCTTCCTTCCTTCCTTCCTTCCTTCCTTCCTTCCTTCCTTCCTTCCTTCCTCCCTAGTAAATAGATTTTTTTTTTTAAGAGAGAGAGAGGTCTTCCATCCGATGCTTCACTCTCCAGATGGCCGCAACAGGAGCCAGGACCCAGGAGCCAGGAGCTTCTTCCGGGTCTCCCACATGGGTGCAGGAGCCCAAGGACTTGGGCCATCTTCTACTGCTTATCCCCGGGCCATAGCAGAGAGCTGGGCAGGAAGTGGAGAAGCATTCATATTGGATGCCAGCGCTTCAGGCCAGGGCGTTAACCCACTGCACCATGGCGTCGGCCCCTAATAAATAAATCTTATGAAAGAAAAATTAAAGAAGACAGGTACCCTGGAGAAGCTCTTTTTTTTTTTTTTAATTTAAAAAACAAAACAAGGCCGGCGCCGTGGCTCAATAGGCTAATCCTCTGCCTTGCGGCGCCGGCACACCGGGTCCTAGTCCCGGTCGGGGCGCCGGATTCTGTCCCGGTTGCCCCTCTTCCAGGCCAGCTCTCTGCTGTGGCCCAGGAGTGCAGTGGAGGTTGGCCCAAGTGCTTGGGCCCTGCACCCCATGGGAGACCAGGAAAAAGCACCTAGCACCTGGCTCCTGCCATCGGATGAGCGCGGTGCACTGGCCACAGCGCGCTGGCCGCAGCGGCCATTGGAGGGTGAACCAACGGCAAAGGAAGACCTTTCTCTCTGTCTCTCTCTCTCTCACTGTCCACTCTGCCCATCAAAAAAAAAAAAAAAAGTAAACAAAACAAAACAAACAAAAAACACCATTTGGAACATCAGCATCTTATACCGGAGTGTGGGCTCTTCCTCCTTCTTGCTAAGATGTCTTGACCTGGTCCAGTCCCAGCTACTGTGGGACACTTATTTCTTAAGATGGCTTGATTGATTTATAACTCCTAGTGTTCAATTTCTGCACCTACTGACCTTCCTTTTAGATTCAAAGGGGCTCTCGCTATCCTGGTACTAAAGACTCCATTTTGAGTCCAAATGCATGATTTTTCTGGTACTCTGCCTTGGAAGGAAGGAAGGAAGGAAGGAAGGAAGGAAGGAAGGAAGGAAGGAAGGAAGGAAGGAAGGAAGGAAGGAAGATTTTTGAATCGTGATTTTTTTTTGGACATTCTGCCTCATGATAGATAGATAGATAGATAGATAGATAGATGACAGAGTTTGAATTGGTACTTTTGGAGGCTCTGCCTCCAAATAAATCAATTTCACTTTTGAATTGATTTTTTTCAGATGTTTTAGATAGATAGCTAGATAGATAGATAGATAGATGACAGAGTTTGAATTGGTACTTTTGGATGCTCTGCCTCCAAATAAATCAATTTCATTTTTGAATTGATTTTTTTCAGATATTTTAGATAGATAGATAGATAGATAGATAGATAGATAGATGACAGAGTTTGAATTGGTACTTTTTGAGGCTCTGCCTCCAAATAAATCAATTTCACTTTTGAATTGATTTTTTTCAGATGTTTTAGATAGATAGCTAGATAGATAGATAGATAGATAGATGACAGAGTTTGAATTGGTACTTTTGGATGCTCTGCCTCCAAATAAATCAATTTCATTTTTGAATTGATTTTTTTAAGATGTTTTAGATAGATAGATAGATAGATAGATAGATAGATAGATGACAGAGTTTGAATTGGTACTTTTTGAGGCTCTGCCTCCAAATAAATCAATTTCATTTTTGAATTGATTTTTTTAAGATGTTTTAGATAGATAGCTAGATAGATAGATAGATAGATAGATGACAGAGTTTGAATTGGTACTTTTGGATGCTCTGCCTCCAAATAAATCAATTTCATTTTTGAATTGATTTTTTTAAGATGTTTTAGATAGATAGATAGATAGATAGATAGATAGATGACAGAGTTTGAATTGGTACTTTTTGAGGCTCTGCCTCCAAATAAATCAATTTCATTTTTGAATTGATTTTTTTCAGATGTTTTAGATAGATAGATAGATAGATAGATAGATAGATAGATAGATGACAGAGTTGGAAGGGAGGGAGGGAGATTTTTTTCATCCTCTGGTTCCTGGCTCTCCTATCTATGTCATCTCTCTCCCTTCATATAAGGAAAAGGATGTATTCATGGGGAGCTGTATGTTTGGCAGAGCAGCCAAGCAGGACTCAAAGCGGCAGGCATCCCAAACGTAACTCACCAGGGCATAGTGACCCCCCCCCCAACTGCCTCACTCCGATATTTTTGACCCATAGCATTTTCAGATTTTCAAAGATCACTACGATTGAGTGAGCAAGCAGCAGGCCTGGGCGCTGACCCACCACCCAGTGTTCAATTTCTGCATCTATTGACCTTCCTTTTTGATTCAAAATGGCTCTTGACACTCTGGCACTAAAGACTCCATTTTGAGTTCTAAATGACTTCTCCCACCCGCCGTGCTGCGCCGCCCCCCCCCCCCAGTGGCATCGATGATTGCAAATTAGGACTATAAGGAGGATGTCCGTGATACCGACTTTGATTAAGAAAAAATGTAATGTGATTACATTATAGAGACATAGGCAACCCTTTGGAGAAAGCAGCGGTTTGAGTCCTGGCTGCGCTCCATGAAATCCAGCTCCCTGCTAATGTGTGTGGGATGGGAATACAGTAAGTACCCTATCACCCAAGTGCACATGTAAATCTGTGAAAGAGACATGAGTGGGTGTGGGATATTTCTGATGCTCTGCCTTGCCATCCAGAATCACTTTTTAATGATTCTTCATTAAAAGTCTATTCGAGTGGCAGAGTTACAGAGAGAAAGGAAGGTCTTCCATCTGCCGGCTCACTCTCCGCTCCGAAGCCAGAAAGTAGGAGCTTGTTCCGCATCTCCCACGTGTGTGCAGGGGCAAAAGCACACCCATAGGAGATGCCCGCAAATCCGCCCGCCCCTCCCTCGCCTCCCTCCCTCCCTCCCCCCTCCCTCCCTCCCTCCCTCCCCTCCCTCCCTCCCTCCCCTCCCTCCCTCCCTCCCTCCCTCCCTCCCTCCCTCCCTCAGGGAAAGGCTCAGCCTACTAAGCCCTAGCACCGCCCGCCCCTGAAATAATCATGTTTGAATCATGGCGTTTCTGGTCTACTCTGCCTCACAATCAACAAATCAATAATGGCTTTTGATTCGTGATTTTTCTGATGTTTTAAGATAGATTGATCAATCGATTGGTGATAGATAATCGTGTTTGAGCTGAGATTTCTGCCTCTCAGTGAATGAATGAATGAAGAGTTAGATAATGGCGTAGGAAATTTAGATTTTTCTGATGCTCTGCCTTGCAATAAAGAAATAAGTAATCATGTTTGGTGATTTTTCTGATGTTTTGCCTCAGGATGCATGGATGGATGGATGGATGATGGTGTATGAATCGAGATGTCTGTGATGCTCTACCTCGAACTAGAGAGAGAGATGGATAGGTAATTATGATCAAATCAGGATTTTTCTGACATTCTGCCTCGATCTATTGATCGAAAAGCTAGCTAGTTAGCGAATGGTGTAGGAATTGAGATTTCTGTGACGCTCTGCCTCGCAGCTGACACCGTTTGGAGATTTTTTCCCCTGTTCTGCCACCTCACAGTCGATGGATAGAGAATCATGTTTGAATTGAATTTTTTGTGACGTTGTGCCGAGAGCGAGAGAGCGAGCCCAAGTGTAACCCCCCAGGGCATAGTGACCACCCACCCCACTCCGATACTTCATTTCTTTGGAATATCCACACAGCATTCGCAAGATCCCAAGGATCGCTAAGATAGAGTGAGTAAGCAGCATTCCTATCCATGGCAGGTCTGGGTGATGACGCGCCACCTAGTGTTCAACTTCTGCACCCACTGACCTTCTTCTTTTCGATTTAAAATGGCTCTCCAGTACCGTGGTACGAAAGAGTCCAAATGCCTGCTTTGTTTTGTTTTGTTTTGTTTTGTTTTGTTTTGCCCCCAGGTGCATCCCATCCATGATGGCAAAGTAAGATCACGAGGAAGATATCTGTGATACCAACTCTTAAGTCGCAGTCGGTCTTTCTGATACTCTGCCTCACAATACCACGGGAACCACATAAGTCACTGTTTTCGAACTGCCTCACAGATAATGGCGTTTGAATGGCCTCCAAATAAATCAATCATTGTATTTGAATCATGATTTTTTTCTGATGTTCTAGGTAGATAATGGTGTGGGAATCAGGATTTCTGTGATGCCCTGCCACACATGACATGAATGAATAAGTGACTACATTAAGAGATGGATGGATAGAAAAGTGTGTGTGTGTGTGTGTGAGAGAGAGAGAGAGAGAGAGAGAGAGAGAGAGAGATGGATAGATAATCATGTTCAAATGGAGATTGTTCAGATGCTCTGCCTCACAATAAACACCTAAATAATCCTTTTGGAACCCTGATTACCTCTTCTGGTGCTTTAAAACAGGAAAGAAGCAGTCCCATTTCGTGTTGTGTCCATGCCATAGACCACAGCACGTGTCTGAATCTCCTCCCTCTACATGACCACAATTTCCATTTCTAATTATTTTAGGAAATTCTTCTTACACGGGGGGGGGGTGGGGGGGGTGGGAGCTGGGAGAGAGCCATCTCTCATCTGCTGGATGGGGCCTGGGTCAGCCAGGGCGCTCAGGCCCTGGAAGAGCGGGGGAGGATGGAGGACCTGGTGCACACGTGCAAGCGGAGCAGCCAAAAATGCGCTCTCTCGCTCTCGCGTGCTCTCTCTCTCTCTCTCTCTCTCACACACACACACACACACACACACACACACACAGTCTCACTGTGATCGTGAGAGATGATCATGGCTCCTTCCTAGATATCAGTAGGTACAACACGGGCAAAGGGGCAATCAGGCACACACAGTATCAAGGAGCAGGACCCTCCCACAAATCTAGGCCTGGGTGAAGGCATGTCCCGTGGGGAGACGTGTAGGCTGAGCGATCCCACCAGACATCCAGCCGATGGATCAGAGTCCTTTTCCGGGGGTGGGTACGATGGAGGGAGTCAGGGAAGATGGCAGAGCCCAGTAGGCTCACGGAACCATGCCGCTCCACCATGGCGGCGTTTCCTAGCGAGACAGAAGGAAGGGATGGAGGAGTCCCTCCCTCACAGCCCATCTGTGTCCACTGACCGAGAGTCATCAGCCTCAGGCGGGATTTGCTCAGAGAAAAACTTTATTGACTGACTGTGTGATAGGGGTAGGTGCTGTGGAGGGGTATCCAGGAGAAGCAAGGTTGTGGGGGGGGCCTCGGGGAGGTGGGGGTGGGGGTGGGGCAGTGAGGGAGGGAGGGAGGGAGGAAGGAAGGAAGGAAGGAAGGAAGGAAGGAAGGAAGGAAGGAAGGAAGGAAGAGGAGGCGGGGTGGGGGCAGAAAGGGGTTGAAGCAGGGAAGACACGCCTTCCTCCAACACCACACGTGGCCGAAGGACTCAAACGGCAGCTTCTTCCTGTGCGGTGCGGTGCGGTGGGGTGGGGTGCCGTGGTCCCTTCCAGCTGCGGTGTCCTTGGAGCTTGCCTGGAGCCTCGGTCTGAAAAGCAGCGGCGAGAGAAAGGCGGCAGCCACCTAGCATCAAGGAGTTGTGATGTGAGTGAGCGGCGTCTCAGTGCTCCAGAGGAACAAACTCGAGAGTGTGGTCAAAAGAAAGAAGAGCCAAGGTGACGGGGCGACTCCTTGTTTTCTTAGCTGATGCGCGGGGACGGAAGGTGCGGCCCAGGGGCGGCTGGTGAGGTCATTCGGGGAGCGGGAGAGAGTCTGCTCTTCTGTTCTTCCCTCCCTCCCTGCCTCCCTGCCTCCCTGCCTCTCTCTCTCTCTCTCTCTCTCTCTCTCTCTCTCTCTCTCCCTCCCTCCCTCCCTCAATAAATTAAGAAACAAAAACAAACCTGCCTCACGTTTTCCTTGCAAGTACGCAGCACACATTCAGCAAAGGGGGGGGGGGGCGCAGGAAGTGCTTATCTGGGTATCGCTAGGAGAAACACACACACTGTACATTATGTGTGGACTGTATTCATACATGACGTACGCATATGCGGATGGGACGGGGTCGTGCCAGCGGGAAAACAGAAGACAAAACACTCAAATCATGATTCCACCCTGTACGGCGCCCAAGTCCGCCGGGGCAGCTGGTCGACCGCCGGGGACGGGGACCGGGGACCTGGGACCTGGGACACGGGACGGGGACCGGGGACCGGGGACCTGGGACCTGGGACACGGGACCGGGACCGGGACCGGGACCGGGACCGGGACCGGGACCGGGACCGTGTCGGGACGTCCCCCGCGCGAACCAAAGTCCGCCGGGGCAGCTGGTCGACCGCCGGGGACGGGGACCTGGGACCTGGGACCCGGGACCCGGGACCCGGGACCCGGACCCGGACCGGGTCGGGACGTCCCCCGCGCGAACCAAAGTCCGCCGGGGCAGCTGGTCGACCGCCGGGGACGGGGACCTGGGACCCGGGACCCGGGACCCGGGACCCGGGACCTGGGACACGGGACCGAGACCGGGACCCGGACCCGGACCCGGACCCGGACCCGGACCGGGTCGGGACGTCCCCCGCGCGAACCAAAGTCCGCCGGGGCAGCTGGTCGACCGCCGGGGACGGGGACCTGGGACCCGGGACCCGGGACCCGGGACCTGGGACACGGGACCGAGACCGGGACCCGGACCCGGACCCGGACCCGGACCGGGTCGGGACGTCCCCCGCGCGAAC
>CATKVR010000018.1:262500-277500 GCA_949820135.1 Sylvilagus floridanus | reverse complement strand
TTAGGGTTAGGGTTATGGTTAGGGCTAGGGCTAGGGCTAGTGCTAGGGTTACGGTTAGGGTTAGGATTAGGGTTAGGGTGAGGGCTAGGGCTAGGGCTAGGGCTAGGGTTAGGGCTAGGGCTAAGTTTAGGGCTAAGTTTAGGTTTAGGGTTAGGGCTAGGGCTAGGGCTAGGGCTAGTGCTATGGCTAGGTTTATGGTGAGGGATAGGGCTAAGTTTAGGGCTAGGGCTATGTTTTGGGTTAGAGTTAGTGTTAGGGTTAGAGCTAGGGCTAGGGTTAGGGCTATGGCTAGGGATAGGGTTAGGTTTAGGAGTAGGTCTAGGGCTAGGGCTAGGGTTAGGTTTAGGGTTAGGGTTAGGGCTAGGGTTAGGGTTAGGGTTACGGTTAGGGCTAGGGCTAGGGCTAGGGCTAGTGTTAGGGTTAGGGTTAGGGTTAGGGCTAGGGCTGGGGCTGGGGGTAGTGCTAGGGCTAGAGTTAGGGTTAGATTTAGGGTTAGGTTTACGGCTAGGGCTAGGGTTAGGGTTAGGTCTTGGGTTAGGGTTAGGGTTAGGGCTAGGGCTAGGGCTAGGCCTAGGGCTAGGGCTATGGTTAGGGTTAGGGCTAGGGCTAGGGTTATGGTTAGGGCTAGGTCTAGTTTTAGGGTTAGGGCTAGGGTTAGGGTTAGGGCTAGAGTTAGTGTTAGATTTAGGGTTAGGTTTATGGCTAGGGCTAGGGCTAGGGATAGTGTTAGGGTTAGTTTTAGGGCTAGGGTTAGGGTTAGGTTTAGGGTTAGGGCTAGGGCTAGGGTAGGGCTAGGGCTAGGGTTAGGGTTAGATTTAGGGTTAGAGTTAGGGCTAGGGGTAGGGTTAGGGTTAGTGTTAGTGTTAGGGCTAGGGCTAGGGCGAAGGCTAGGTCTAGGTTTAGGGTTAGGGCTAGGGCTAGGGCTAGGGCTAGGGCTAGGTATAGGGATAGCTTTAGGGCTAGGGCTAAGGCTCGGGCTAGGTTTAGGGTTAGGGTTAGGGCTATGGCTAGGGCTAGGGTTAGGGTTATGGTTAGCGTTAGGGCTAGGGCTAGGATTAGGTTTAGTGTTAGGGCTAGGGCTAGCGCTAGCCCTAGGGTTAGGGTTAGGATTAGGGTTAGGGCTAGGGCTAGGGTTAGGTTTAGGGTTAGGGATAGGTTTATGGCTAGGGCTAGGGCTCGTGCTACGTTTAGGGTTAGGGTTAGGGCTATGGCTAGGGCTAGGGTTAGGGTAAGTGTTAGCGTTAGGGCTAGGGCTAGGGTTAGGTTTAGGGTTAGGGCTAGGGCTAGGGCTAGCCCTAGGGTTAGGGTTAGGATCAGGGCTAGGGCTAGGGCTAGGGTTAGGGCTAGGGCTAGGGCTAGGGCTAGGTTTAGGGTTAGGGATAGGTTTAGGGCAAGGGCTCGGGCTTGGGCTAGGTTTAGGGTTAGGGTTAGGGCTATGGCTAGGGCTAGGGTTAGGGCTAGGGCAAGGGATAGGTTTAGGGTTAGGGCTAGGGCTAGGGCTAGGGTTAGGTTTAGGTTTAGGGTTAGGTTTAGGGCCAGGGCTAGGGCTAGGGCTAGGTTAGGGTTATGGTTAGGGCTAGGGCTAGGGCTAGGGCTAGGGCTAGGGTTAGGGTTAGGGTTAGGGCTAGGGTTTTGGGGAGGGTTAGGGCTAGGGCTAGGGCTAGGGCTAGGGTTAGGTTTAGGGTTAGGGTTAGGTTTATGGTTAGGGCTAGGGCTAGGGCTAGGGCTAGGGTTAGGGCTAGGGCGAGGGTTAGGGTTAGGGTTAGTATTCGGTTTAGGGTGAGGGCTAGGGTAGGGCTAGGGCTAGGGTTAGGGCTAGGGCTAAGGTTAAGGCTAGGGTTAGGTTTAGGTTTAGGGCTAGGGCTAGGGCTAGGGCTAGTGCTATGGCTAGGTTTAGGGTGAGGGATACGGCTAAGTTTAGGGCTAGGGCTATGTTTAGGGTTAGGGTTAGAGTTAGGGTTAGGGCTAGGGCTAGGGCTAAGGCTAGGTCTAGGTTTAGGGTTAGGGATAGGGCTAGGTCTAGGGCTAGGGCTAGGTCTAGGTTTAGGGATAGGTTTAGGGCTAGGGCTAAGGTTCGGGCTAGGTTTAGGGTTAGTGTTAGGGCTATGGCTAGGGCTAGGGTTAGGGTTAGGATTAGCGTTAGGGCTTGGGCTAGGGTTAGGTTTAGTGTTAGGGCTAGGGCTAGGGCTAGCCATAGGTTTAGGGTTAGGATTAGGGTTGGGGTAGGGCTAGGGTTAGGGCTAGGGCTAGGGTTAGGTTTAGGGTTAGGGATAGGTTTATGGCTAGGGCTAGGGCTCGGGCTAGGTTTAGGGTTAGGGTTAGGGCTATGGCTAGGGCTAGGGTTAGGGTTAGTGTTAGCGTTAGGGCTAGGGCTAGGGTTAGGTTTTGGGTTAGGGCTAGGGCTAGGGCTAGCCCTAGGGTTAGGGTTAGGATTAGGGTTAGGGCTAGGGCTAGGGTTAGGGTTAGGTCTAGGGCTAGGGCTAGGTTTAGGGTTAGGGATAGGTTTAGGGCTAGGGCTACGGCTCGGGCTAGGTTTAGGGTTAGGGTTAGGGCTATGGCTAGGGCTAGGGTTAGGGCTAGGGTTAGGGTTAGGGTTAGGGCTAGGGTTAGGGTTAGGGCTAGGGCTAGGTTTAGGGCTATGGTTAGGGTTAGGGTTAGGGTTAGGGTTAGGGCTAGGTTTAGTGTTAGGGCTAGTGTTAGGTTTAGGGTTAGAGTAAGGGCTAGGACTAGGGTTAGGGTTAGGGTTAGGGCTAGGGTTTTGTTTAGGGTTAGGGCTAGGGATAGGGCTTGGGCTAGGGCTAGGTTTAGGGTTAGGGTTATGGTTAGGGGTAGGGCTAGGGCTAGGGCTAGGGTTAGGACTAGGTGTAGGGCTAGGGCTAGGCTTAAGGTTAGGGTTAGGTTTAGGGCTAGGGCTAGGGCTAGGGCTAGGTTTAGGTTTAGGGTTAGGGTTTGGGTTATGGTTAGGGCTAGGGCTAGGGCTAGGGCTAGGCTTAAGGTTAGGGTTAGGGTTAGGGCTAGGGCTAGGGCTAGGGTTAGGGATAGGGTTAGGTTTAGTGTTAGGGTTATGGTTAGGGCTAGGGCTAGGGCTAGGGCTAGGGTTAGGGCTAGGGCGAGGGTTAGGGTTAGGGTTAGGATTCGGGTTAGGGTGAGGGCTAGGGCTAGGGCTAGGGCTAGGGCTAGGGCTAGGGCTAGGGTTAGGGCTAGATTTAGGGTTAGGTTTAGGGATAGTGCTAAGGTTAGGGCTAGGGCTAGGTTTAGGGTTAGGGTTAGGGATAGGATCAGGGCTAAGGCTAGGCTTGAGGCTAGGGCTAGAGCTAGGGCTAGGGCTAGGGCTAGGGTTAGGTTTAGGGCTAGGGCTAGGGCGAGGGCTAGGGCTAGGGCTAGGGTTAGGGCTAGATTTAGGGTTAGGTTTACGGCTAGGGCTAGGGTTAGGGTTAGGTCTAGGATTAGGGTTATGCTTAGGGTTAGGGCTAGGCCTAGCGCTAGGGCTAGGACTAGGGTTAGGACTAGGGTTAGGGTTAGGGCTAGGGCTAGGGTTAGTGTTAGGGTTAGGGTTAGGGCTAGGGCGAGGGCTAGGGCTAGGGCTAGGGCTAGGGTTAGGGTTATGGTTAGGGTTAGGGCGAGGGCTGGGCTAGGGCTAGGGTTAGGGCTAGGGTTAGGGCAAGGTTTAGGGTTAGGGTTAGGGTTAGGGTTAGGGCTAGGGCTAGGGCTAGTGTTAGGGCTAGGGTTAGGGTTAGGGTTAGGGCTAGGGTTAGGGTTAAGGCTAGGTTAGGTTTAGGGTTAGGGGTAGGCCTAGCGCTAGGGCTAGGGCAAGGGTTAGGACTAGGGTTAGGGTTAGGGCTAGGTGTAGAGTTAGGGCTAGGATTAGTGTTAGGGTTCGGGCTAGGGCAAGGGCTAGGGCTAGGGCTAGGGTTAGGTTTAGGGTTAGGGTTTTGGCTAGGGCTGGGCTAGGGCTAGCATTAGGGCTAGGGTTAGGGCAAGGTTTAGGGTTAGGGTTAGGGTTAGGGTTATGGCTAGGGCTAGGGCTAGGGTTAGGGCTAGGGTTAGGGCTAGGGCTAGGGTTAGGGTTAGGGCTAGGGTTAGGGTTAGGATTAGTGTTAGGGTTAGGGTTAGGGCTAGGGCTAGGGCTAGGGTTAGGGTAGGGTTAGGGTTAGGGTTAGGGTTTAGGCTAGGTTTAGGGTTAGGGCTAGGGCAAGGGATAGGGTTAGGGTTAGGGCTAGGGCTAGGGCTAGGGTTAGGTTTTGGGTTAGGGTTAGGGCTAGGGCTTGGGTTAGGGCTAGGTCTAGGGCTAGGGCTAGTGTTATGGTTAGGCCTAGGGCTAGGGTTAGGGTAGGGTTAGGGTTAGGGTAGGGTTAGGGCTAGGGATAGGGCTAGGGATAGTGATAGGGCTAGGGGTAGGGTTAGGTTTAGGGATAGTGGTAAGGTTATGGCTAGGGATAGGTTTAGGGTTACGGTTAGGGTTAGGATCAGGGCTAGGGCTAGGCTTAGGGCTAGGGCTAGGGCTAGGGCTAGGGCTAGGGTTAGGGATAGGTCTAGGTCTAGGGCTAGGGTTAGGGTTAGGTTTAGGGTTAGGGCTAGGGTTAGGTTTAGGGTTAGGGTTAGGGCTAGGGCTGTGGCTGGGCTAATGCTAAGGCTAGGGCAAGGGCTAGGGCTACGGCTAGAGTTAGGGTTAGATTTAGGGTTAGGTTTACGGCTAGGGCTAGGGTTAGGTTTAGGTCTAGGGTTAGGTTTAGGGTTAGGGTTAGGGTTAGGGCTAGGGCTAGGGCTAGGGCTAGGGCTAGGGTTAGTGTTAGGGCTAGGGCTAGGGTTAGGATTAGGGCTAGGTCTAGTTTTAGGGTTAGGGCTAGGGTTAGGGTTAGGGTTAGGGTTAGGTCTAGGGCTGGGCTAGGGCTAGGGCTAGGCTTAGTGCTAATGTTAGGGCTAGGGCTAGGGTTGGGGATGGGGTTACTGATAGGGTTAGGGCAAGGGCTAGGGCTCGGGCTAGGTTTAGGGTTAGAGTTAGGGCTAGGGCTAGGGCTAGGGCTAGGGTTAGGGTTAGGGTTACGGCTAGGGCTAGGGTTAGGGCTAGGCTTATGGTTACGGTTAGGGCTAGGGCTTGGCTTGGGGCTAGGGCTAGGGCTAGGGCTACGGCTTGGGCTAGGGTTAGGGATAGGGCTAGGTTTCGGGCTAGGGTTAGGTTTAGGGTTAGGGTTAGGGCTAGGGTTAGGGTTAGGGTTACGGTTAGGGCTAGGGCTAGGGCTAGGGCTAGTGTTAGGGTTAGGGCTAGGGCTAGGTTTAGGGTAGGGTTAGGGTTAGGTTTAGGGTTAGGGCTAGGCCTAGGGCTAGGGATAGCGCTAGGGGTAGGGTTAGGGTTAGGGATAGTGCTAAGTTTATGGCTAGGGCTAGGTTTATGGTTAGGGTTAGTGTTAGGATCAGGGCTAGGGCTAGGCTTGGGGCTTGGGCTAGGGTTAGGTTTAGGTTTAGGGCTAGGGTTGTGTATGGGGCTAGTGCTAGGGCTAGGGCGAGGGCTAGGGCTAGGGCAATGGCTAGGGTTAGGGTTAGATTTAGGGTTAGGTTTAGGGCTAGGGCTAGGGTTAGGGTTACGGCTAGGGTTAGGGTTAGGGTTAGGTTTAGGGTTAGGGCTAGGCCTAGAGCTAGGGCTAGGGCTAGGGTTAGGGTTAGGGCTAGGGCTAGGGCTAGGGCTAGGGCTCGTGTTAGGGTTAGGGTTAGGGTTAGGGTTAGAGTTAGGGTTAGGGTTAGGGTTAGGGCTAGGTTTAGGGCTAGGGCTAGGGCTTGGGCTAGGGCTAGGGTTAGGTTTAGGGTTAGGGTTAGGGTTACGGTTATGGTTAGGGCTAGGGCAAGGGCTAGGGGTAGGGGTAGGGCTAGGGGTAGGGCTAGGGCTAGGTTTAGTGTTAGGTTTAGGGTTAGGGTTATGGTTAGGGCTAGGGCTAGGGCTAGGGCTCGTGCTAGGGTTAGGGTTAGGGTTAGGATTAGGGTTAGGGTGAGGGCTATTGCTAGGGCTAGTGCTAGGGTTAGGGCTAGGGCTAAGTTTAGGGCTAGGGTTACGTTTAGGGTTAGAGCTAGGGCTAGGGCTAGGGCTAGTGCTATGGCTAGGTTTAGGGTGAGGGATAGGGCTAAGTTTAGGGCTAGGGCTATGTTTAGGGTTAGGGTTAGTGTTAGGGTTAGGGCTAGGTCTAGGGTTAGGGCTAGGGCTAGGGATATGGTTAGGTTTAGGAGTAGGGCTAGGGCTAGGGCTAGGGTTAGGTTTAGGGTTAGGGTTAGGGCTAGGGTTAGGGTTAGGGTTACGGTTAGGGCTAGGGCTAGGGCTAGGGCTAGTGTTAGGGTTAGGGCTAGGGCTAGGTTTAGGGTAGGGTTAGGGTTAGGTTTAGGGTTAGGGCTAGGCCTAGGGCTAGGGATAGCGCTAGGGGTAGGGTTAGGGTTAGGGATAGTGCTAAGTTTATGGCTAGGGCTAGGTTTAGGGTTAGGGTTAGTGTTAGGATCAGGGCTAGGGCTAGGCTTGGGGCTTGGGCTAGGGCTAGGGCTAGGGCTAGGGTTAGGGTTAGGGATAGGTCTAAGGCTAGGGCTAGGGTTAGGGTTAGGGTTAGGGTTAGGGCTAGGGCTGGGGCTGGGGCTAGTGCTAGGGCTAGGACCAGGGCTAGGGCTAGGTCTAGAGTTAGGGTTAGATTTAGGGTTAGGTTTACGGCTAGGGCTAGGGTTAGGGTTAGTTCTAGGGTTAGGGTTAGTGTTAGGGCTAGGGCTAGTGCTAGGGCTAGGGCTAGGGTTAGGGTTAGGGCTAGGGCTAGGTTTATGGTTAGGGCTAGGTCTAGTTTTAGGGTTAGGACTAGGGTTAGGGTAAGGGCTAGGGCTAGGGTAGGGCTAGGGCTAGGGTTAGGGTAGATTTAGGGTTAGGGTTAGGGCTAGGGGTAGGGTTAGGGTTAGTGTTAGGGTTAGGGCTAGGGCTAGGGCTAAGGCTAGGTCTAGGTTTAGGGTTGGATGGGGCTAGGGCTAGGGCTAGGTCTAGCTTTAGGGATAGGTTTTGGGCTAGGGCTAAGGCTCGGGCTAGGTTTAGGGTTAGGGTTAGGGCTATGGCTAGGGCTAGGGTTAGGGTTAGGGTTAGGGTTAGGACTAGGGTTAGGGCTAGGGGTAGGGATAGGGCTAGGCTTAAGGTTAGGTTAGGGTTAGGGCTAGGTCTAGGGCTAGGGCTAGGGTTAGGTTTAGGGTTAGGGTTAGGGTTATGGTTAGGGCTCTGGCTTGGGCTAGGGCTAGGGCTAGGGTTATGGCTAGGGCGAGGGTTAGGGTTAGGGTTAGGATTCGGGTTAGGGTGAGGGCTAGGGCTAGGGCTAGGGCTAGGGTTATGGCTAGGGCTAAGGTTAGGGCTAGGGTTAGGTTTATGGTTAGGGCTAGGGCTAGGGCTAGGGCTAGTGCTATGGCTAGGTTTAGGGTGAGGGATAGGGCTAAGTTTAGGGCTAGGGCTATGTTTAGGGTTAGGGTTAGTGTTAGGGTTAGGGCTAGGGCTAGGGCTAAGGCTAGGTCTAGGTTTAGGGTTAGGGATAGGGCTAGGGCTAGGGCTAGGTCTAGGTTTAGGGATAGGTTTAGGGCTAGGGCTAAGGCTCGGGCTAGGTTTAGGGTTAGGGTTAGGGCTATGGCTAGGGCTAGGGTTAGGGTTAGGGTTAGCATTAGGGCTAGGGCTAGGGTTAGGTTTAGGTTTAGTGTTAGGGCTAGGGCTAGGGCTAGCCCTAGGGTTAGGGTTAGGATTAGGGTTAGGGCTAGGGCTAGGGTTAGGGCTAGGGCTAGGGTTAGGTTTAGGGTTAGGGATAGGTTTATGGCTAGGGCTAGGGCTCGGGCTACGTTTAGGGTTAGGGTTAGGGCTATGGCTAGGGCTAGGGTTAGGGTTAGGGTTAGGGTTAGGACTAGGGTTAGGGCTAGGGGTAGGGATAGGGCTAGGCTTAAGGTTAGGTTAGGGTTAGGGCTAGGTCTAGGGCTAGGGCTAGGGTTAGGTTTAGGGTTAGGGTTAGGGTTATGGTTAGGGCTCTGGCTTGGGCTAGGGCTAGGGCTAGGGTTATGGCTAGGGCGAGGGTTAGGGTTAGGGTTAGGATTCGGGTTAGGGTGAGGGCTAGGGCTAGGGCTAGGGCTAGGGTTATGGCTAGGGCTAAGGTTAGGGCTAGGGTTAGGTTTATGGTTAGGGCTAGGGCTAGGGCTAGGGCTAGTGCTATGGCTAGGTTTAGGGTGAGGGATAGGGCTAAGTTTAGGGCTAGGGCTATGTTTAGGGTTAGGGTTAGTGTTAGGGTTAGGGCTAGGGCTAGGGCTAAGGCTAGGTCTAGGTTTAGGGTTAGGGATAGGGCTAGGGCTAGGGCTAGGTCTAGGTTTAGGGATAGGTTTAGGGCTAGGGCTAAGGCTCGGGCTAGGTTTAGGGTTAGGGTTAGGGCTATGGCTAGGGCTAGGGTTAGGTTTAGGGTTAGCATTAGGGCTAGGGCTAGGGTTAGGTTTAGGTTTAGTGTTAGGGCTAGGGCTAGGGCTAGCCCTAGGGTTAGGGTTAGGATTAGGGTTAGGGCTAGGGCTAGGGTTAGGGCTAGGGCTAGGGTTAGGTTTAGGGTTAGGGATAGGTTTATGGCTAGGGCTAGGGCTCGGGCTACGTTTAGGGTTAGGGTTAGGGCTATGGCTAGGGCTAGGGTTAGGGTTAGTGTTAGCGTTAGGGCTAGGGCTAGGGCTAGGTTTATGGTTAGGGATAGGTTTAGGGCTAGGGCTAGGGCTCGGGCTAGGTTTAGGGTTAGGGTTATGGCTGTGGCTAGGGCTAGGGTTAGGGCTAGGGTTAAGGTTAGGGCTATGGTTAGGGTTAGGTTTAGGGTTAGGGCTAGGGCTAGGTTTAGGGCTATGGTTAGGGTTAGGGATAGGGTTAGGGCTAGGTTTAGGGTTAGGACTAGTGTTAGGTTTAGGGTTAGAGTAAGGGCTAGGGCTAGGGTTAGGGTTAGGTCTAGGGTTTTGGTTAGGGTTAGGGCTAGGGCTAGGGCTTGGGCTAGGGCTAGGGTTAGGGTTAGGGTTAGGGTTATGGTTAGGGCTAGGGCTAGGGCTAGGGCTAGGGTTAGGGCTAGGGGTAGGGCTAGGGCTAGGCTTAAGGTTAGGGTTAGGGTTAGGGCTAGGGTTTTGGCTAGGGCTAGGGTTAGGTTTAGGGTTAGTGTTAGCGTTATGGTTAGGGCTAGGGCTATGGCTAGTGCTAGGGCTAGGGTTAGGGCTAGGCCGAGGGTTAGGGTTAGGGTTAGGATTCGGGTTAGGGCTAGGGTTAGGGTTTGGGTTGGGTTAGGGTTAGGTTTAGGATTAGGGCTAGGGCTAGGGCTCGGGCTAGTGGTAAGGATAGGGCTAGGGGTAGGGTTAGGGTTAGGGATAGTGCTAAGGTTAGGGCTAGGGCTAGGTTTAGGGTTAGGGTTAGGGTTAGGATCAGGGCTAGGGCTAGGCTTGGGGCTAGGCCTAGAGCTAGGGCTAGGGCTAGGTCTAGGGTTAGGTTTAGGGATAGGGTTAGGGCTAGGGCTGGGGCTGCGGCTAGTGCTAGGGCTAGGGCAAGGGCTAGGGCTAGGGCTAGGGTTAGGGCTAGATTTAGGGTTAGGTTTCGGCTAGGGTTAGGTTTAGTGTTACGGTTAAGGCTAGGGCTAGGGCTAGGGCTAGGGCTAGTGTTAGGGTTAGGGCTAGGGCTAGGGCTAGGGTTAGGGTAGGGTTAGGTTTAGGTTTAGGATTAGGGCTATGGCTATGGCTAGGGCTAGGGGTAGGGATAGGGCTAGGGGTAGGGTTAGGGTTAGGGATAGTGCTAAGGTTAGGGCTAGGGCTAGGTTTAGGGTTAGGGTTAGGGATAGGATCAGGGCTAGGGCTAGGCTTGGGGCTAGGGCTAGAGCTAGGGCTAGGGCTAGGGCTAGGGTTAGGTTTAGGGCTAGGGCTAGGGCTAGGGCTAGGGTTAGGGCTAGATTTAGGGTTAGGGTTAGGGATAGTGCTAAGGTTAGGGCTAGGGCTAGGTTTAGGGTTAGGGTTAGGGATAGGATCAGGGCTAGGGCTAGGCTTGGGGCTAGGGCTAGAGCTAGGGATAGGGCTAGGGCTAGGGTTAGGGCTAGATTTAGGTTTAGGTTTACGGCTAGGGCTAGGGTTAGGGTTAGGTCTAGGGTTAGGATTATGCTTAGGGTTAGGGCTAGGCCTAGCGCTAGGGCTAGGGCTAGGGTTAGGACTAGGGTTAGGGTTAGGGCTAGGGCTAGGGTTAGGGTTAGGGTTAGGGTTAGGGCTAGGGCGAGGGCTAGGGCTAGGGCTAGGGTTAGGGTTATGGTTAGGGTTAGGGCGAGGCCTGGGCTAGGGCTAGGGTTAGGGCTAGGGTTAGGGCAATGTTTAGGGTTAGGGTTAGGGTTAGGGTTAGGGCTAGGGCTAGGGCTATTGTTAGGGCTAGGGTTAGGGTTAGGGCTAGGGTTAGGGTTAGGATTAGTGTTAGGGTTAGGGTTAGGGCTAGGGCTAGGTTAAGGGCTAGGGTTAGGGTTAGGGTTAGGGTTTAGGCTAGGTTTAGGGTTAGGGCTAGGGCAAGGAATAGGGTTAGGGTTAGGGCTAGGGCTAGGGCTAGGGCTAGGGCTAGGGCTAGGGTTAGGGATAGGTCTAGTTCTAGGGCTAGGGTTAGGGTTAGGGTTAGGGTTAGGGCTAGGGTTAGGTTTAGGCTTAGGGTTAGGGCTAGGGCTGGGGCTGGGCTAATGCTAAGCCTAGGGCAAGGGCTAGGGCTACGGCTAGAGTTAGGGTTAGATTTAGGGTTAGGTTTACGGCTAGGGCTAGGGTTAGGGTTAGGTCTAGGGTTAGGTTTAGGGTTAGGGTTAGGGTTAGGGCTAGGGCTAGGGCTAGGGCTAGGGTTAGTGTTAGGGCTAGTGCTAGGGTTCGGGTTAGGGCTAGGGCTATTTTTAGGGTTAAGGCTAGGGTTAGGGTTAGGGTTACGGTTAGGTCTAGGGCTGGGCTAGGGCTAGGGCTAGGCTTAGTGCTAATGTTAGGGCTAGGGCTAGGGTTAGGGATGGGGTTAGTGATAGGGTTAGGGCAAGGGCTAGGGCTCGGGCTAGGTTTAGGGTTAGAGTTAGGGCTAGGGCTAGGGCTAGGGCTAGGGTTAGGGTTAGTGTTACGGCTAGGGCTAGGGCTAGGGCTAGGCTTATGGTTACGGTTAGGGCTAGGGCTTGGCTTGGGGCTAGGGCTAGGGCTAGGGCTACGGCTTGGGCTAGGGTTAGGGTTAGGGATAGGGCTAGGTTTCGGGCTAGGGCTAGGGTTAGGTTTAGGGTTAGGGCTAGGGTTGGGGCTGGGGCTAGTGCTAGGGCTAGGGCGAGGGCTAGGGCTAGGGCTAGGGATAGGGTTAGATTTAGCGTTAGGTTTAGGTCTAGGGCTAGGGTTAGGGTTAGGGCTAGGGTTAGGGTTAGGGTTAGGTTTAGGGTTAGGGCTAGGCCTAGAGCTAGGGCTAGGGCTAGGGTTAGTGTTAGGGCTAGGGCTAGGGCTAGGGCTAGGGTTAGGGTTAGGGTTAGGTTTAGGGTTAGGGCTAGGCCTAGAGCTAGGACTAGGGTTAGGGTTAGGGCTAGGGTTGGGGCTGGGGCTAGTGCTAGGGCTAGGGCGAGGGCTAGGGCTAGGGCTAGGGCTAGGGTTAGGGTTAGATTTAGGGTTAGGTTTAGGGCTAGGGCTAGGGTTAGGGTTAGGGCTAGGGTTAGGGTTAGGGTTAGGTTTAGGGTTAGGGCTAGGCCTAGAGCTAGGGCTAGGGCTAGGGTTAGGGTTAGGGCTAGGGCTAGGGCTAGTGCTAGGGCTCGTGTTAGGGTTAGGGTTAGGGTTAGGGCTAGGGCTGGGGCTGGGCTAGTGCTAGGGCTAGGGCAAGGGCTAGGGCTACGGCTAGAGTTAGGGTTAGATTTAGGGTTAGGTTTACGGCTATGGCTAGGGTTAGGGTTAGGTCTAGGGTTAGGGTTAGGGTTAGGGTTAGGGTTAGGACTAGGGCTAGGGCTAGGTTTAGGGCTAGGGTTATGGTTAGGGCTAGGACTAGGGTTAGGGTTAGGGCTAGGGCTAGTTTTAGGGTTAGGGCTATGGTTAAGGTTAGGGCTACGGCTCGGGCTAGGGCTAGGGCTAGGGATAGTGTTAGTGTTAGTTTTAGGGCTAGGGTTAGGGTTAGGGTTAGGGTTAGGTCTAGGGCTGGGCTAGGGCTAGGGCTAGGCTTAGTGCTAATGTTAGGGCTAGGGCTAGGGTTAGGGATGGGGTTAATGATAGGGTTAGGGCCAGGGCTAGGGTTTGGGCTAGGTTTAGGGTTAGAGTTAGGGCTAGGGCTAGGGCTAGGGCTAGGGTTAGGGTTACGGCTAGGGCTAGGGCTAGGGCTAGCCTTAGGGTTATGGTTAGGGCTAGGGCTTGGCTTGGGGCAAGGGCTAGGGCTAGGGCTAGTGCTTGGGCTAGGGTTAGGGTTAGGTATAGGGCTAGGTTTCGGGCTAGGGCTAGGGTTAGGTTTAGGGTTAGGGCTAGGGTTGGGGCTGAGGCTAGTGCTAGGGCTAGGGCGAGGGCTAGGGCTAGGGCTTGAGCTAGGGTTAGGGTTAGATTTAGGGTTAGGTTTAGGGATAGGGCTAGGGTTAGGGTTAGGGCTAGGGTTAGGGCTAGGGTTAGGTTTAGGGTTAGCTCTAGGCCTAGAGCTAGTGCTAGGTCTAGGGTTAGGGTTAGGGCTAGGGCTAGTGCTAGGGCTAGGGCTCGTGTTAGGGTTAGGGTTAGGGTTAGCGTTAGGGCTAGGGCTAGGATAAGGCTAGTGTTAGGGCTAGGGCTAGGGCCTGGGCTAGGGCTGGGGTTAGGGTTAGGGTTAGGGTTAGGGTTACGGTTATGGTTAGGGCTAGGGCTAGGGCTAGGGCTAGGTTTAGGGTTAGGTTTAGGGTTAGGGTTATGGTTAGGGCTAGGGCTAGGGCTAGGGCTAGTGCTAGGGTTAGGGTTAGGGTTAGGATTAGGGTTAGGGTGAGGGCTAGGGCTAGGGCTAAGTTTAGGGCTAGGGCTAAGTTTAGGGCTAAGTTTAGGTTTAGGGTTAGGGCTAGGGCTAGGGCTAGGGCTAGTGCTATGGCTAGGTTTATGGTGAGGGATAGGGCTAAGTTTAGGGCTAGGGCTATGTTTTGGGTTAGAGTTAGTGTTAGGGTTAGAGCTAGGGCTAGGGTTAGGGCTATGGCTAGGGATAGGGTTAGGTTTAGGAGTAGGTCTAGGGCTAGGGCTAGGGTTAGGTTTAGGGTTAGGGTTAGGGCTAGGGTTAGGGTTAGGGTTACGGTTAGGGCTAGGGCTAGGGCAAGGGCTAGGGTTAGTGTTAGGGCTAGGGCTAGGTTTAGGGTAGGGTTAGGGTTAGGTTTAGGGTTAGGGCTAGGGCTAGGGCTAGGGATAGCGCTAGGGGTAGGGTTAGGGTTAGGGATAGTGCTAAGGTTATGGCTAGGGCTAGGTTTAGGGTTAGGGTTAGGGTTAGGATCAGGGCTAGGGCTAGGCTTGGGGCTAGGGCTAGGGTTAGGGCTAGGGCTATGGCTAGGGCTAGGGTTAGAGTTAGGGATAGGTCTAGGGCTAGGGCTAGGGTTAGGGTTAGGGTTAGGGTTAGGGCTAGGGCTTGGGCTGGGGCTAGTGCTAGGGCTAGAGTTAGGGTTAGATTTAGGGTTAGGTTTACGGCTAGCGCTAGGGTTAGGGTTAGGTCTTGGGTTAGGGTTAGGGTTAGGGCTAGGGCTAGGGCTAGGGCTAGGGCTAGGGCTATGGTTAGGGTTAGGGCTAGGGCTAGGGTTATGGTTAGGGCTAGGTCTAGTTTTAGGGTTAGGGCTAGGGTTAGAGTTAGGGCTAGAGTTAGGGTTAGATTTAGGGTTAGGTTTATGGCTAGGGCTAGGGCTCGGGATAGTGTTAGGGTTAGTTTTAGGGCTAGGGTTAGGGTTAGGTTTAGGGTTAGGGCTAGGGCTAGGGTAGGGCTAGGGCTAGGGTTAGGGTTAGATTTAGGGTTAGAGTTAGGGCTAGGGGTAGGGTTAGGGTTAGTGTTAGTGTTAGGGCTAGGGCTAGGGCTAAGGCTAGGTCTAGATTTAGGTTTAGGGCTAGGGCTAGGGCTAGGGCTAGGGCTAGGTATAGGGATAGCTTTAGGGCTAGGGCTAAGGCTCGGGCTAGGTTTAGGGTTAGGGTTAGGGCTATGGCTAGGTCTAGGGTTAGGGTTATGGTTAGCGTTAGGGCTAGGGCTAGGATTAGGTTTAGTGTTAGGGCTAGGGCTAGGGCTAGCCATAGGGTTAGGGTTAGGATTAGGGTTAGGGCTAGGGCTAGGGTTAGGTTTAGGGTTAGGGATAGGTTTATGGCTAGGGCTAGGGCTCGGGCTACGTTTAGGGTTAGGGTTAGGGCTATGGCTAGGGCTAGGGTTAGGGTTAGTGTTTCGTTAGGGCTAGGGCTAGGATTAGGTTTAGGGTTAGGGCTAGGGCTAGGGCTAGCCCTAGGGTTAGGGTTAGGATCAGGGCTAGGGCTAGGGCTAGGGTTAGGGCTAGGGCTAGGGCTAGGGCTAGGTTTAGGGTTAGGGATAGGTTTAGGGCAAGGGCTCGGGCTCGGGCTAGGTTTAGGGTTAGGGTTAGGGCTATGGCTAGGGCTAGGGTTAGGGCTAGGGTTAGGGTTAGGGCTAGGGTTAGGGTTAGGTTTAGGGCTAGGGCTAGGTTTAGGGCTATGGTTAGGGTTAGGGTTAGGGTTAGGGCTAGGTTTAGGGTTAGGGCTAGTGTTAGGTTTAGGGTTAGAGTAAGGGCTAGTGCTAGGGTTAGGGTTAGGGTTAGGGCTAGGGTTTTGGTTAGGGTTAGGGCTAGGGCTTGGGCTAGGGCTAGGGTTAGGTTTAGGGTTAGGGTTAGGTTTATGGTTAGGGCTAGGGCTAGGGCTAGGGCTAGGGCTAGGGCTAGTGCTATGGCTAGGTTTAGGGTGAGGGATAGGGCTAAGTTTAGGGCTAGGGCTATGTTTAGGGTTAGGGTTAGAGTTAGGGTTAGGGCTAGGGCTAGGGCTAAGGCTAGGTCTAGGTTTAGGGTTAGGGATAGGGCTAGGTCT
>CATKVR010000018.1:255000-260000 GCA_949820135.1 Sylvilagus floridanus | reverse complement strand
AGGGTTAGGGTTAGGGTTAGGGTTAGGGCTAGGGCGAGGGCTAGGGCTAGGGCTAGGGTAAGGGTTATGGTTAGGGTTAGGGCGAGGGCTGGGCTAGGGCTAGGGTTAGGGCTAGGGTTAGGGCAAGGTTTAGGGTTAGGGTTAGGGTTAGTGTTAGGGCTAGGGCTAGGGCTAGTGTTAGGGCTAGGGTTAGGGTTAGTGTTAGGGTTAGGGCTAGGGTTAGGGTTAAGGCTAGGGTTAGGTTTAGGGTTAGGGGTAGGCTTAGCGCTAGGGCTAGGGCAAGGGTTAGTACTAGGGTTAGGGTTAGGGCTAGGTGTAGGGTTAGGGTTAGGATTAGTGTTAGAGTTAGGGCTAGGGCAAGGGCTAGGGCTAGAGCTAGGGTTAGGTTTAGGGTTAGGGTTTTGGCTAGGGCTGGGCTAGGGCTAGCGTTAGGGCTAGGGTTAGGGCAAGGTTTAGGGTTAGGGTTAGGGTTAGGGTTATGGCTAGGGCTAGGGCTAGGGTTAGGGCTAGGGTTAGGGCTAGGGCGAGGGTTAGGGTTAGGGCTAGGGTTAGGGTTAGGATTAGTGTTAGGGTTAGGGTTAGGGCTAGGGCTAGGGCTAGGTTAAGGGCTAGGGTTAGGGTTAGGGTTAGGGTTTAGGCTAGGTTTAGGGTTAGGGCTAGGGCAAGGGATAGGGTTAGGGTTAGGGCTAGGGCTAGGGCTAGGGTTAGGTTTAGGGTTAGGGTTAGGGTTAGGGCTAGGGCTTGGGTTAGGGCTAGGGCTAGGGCTAGGGCTAGTGTTATGGTTATGCCTAGGGCTAGGGTTAGGGTAGGGTTAGGGTTAGGGTAGGGTTAGGGCTAGGGATAGGGCTAGGGATAGTGATAGGGCTAGGGGTAGGGTTAGGTTTAGGGATAGTGGTAAGGTTATGGCTAGGGATAGGTTTAGGGTTACGGTTAGGGTTAGGATCAGGGCTAGGGCTAGGCTTAGGGCTAGGGCTAGGGCTAGGGCTAGGGCTAGGGCTAGGGTTAGGGATAGGTCTAGGTCTAGGGCTAGGGTTAGGGTTAGGGCTAGGGCTAGGGCTAGGGCTAGGGTTAGTGTTAGGGCTAGGGCTAGGGTTAGGATTAGGGCTAGGTCTAGTTTTAAGGTTAGGGCTAGGGTTAGGGTTAGGGTTAGGGTTAGGTCTAGGGCTGGGCTAGGGCTAGGGCTAGGCTTAGTGCTAATGTTAGGGCTAGGGCTAGGGTTGGGGATGGGGTTACTGATAGGGTTCGGGCAAGGGCTAGGACTCGGGCTAGGTTTAGGGTTAGAGTTAGGGCTAGGGCTAGGGCTAGGGCTAGGGTTAGGGTTAGGGTTACGGCTAGGGCTAGGGTTAGGGCTAGGCTTATGGTTACGGTTAGGGCTAGGGCTTGGCTTGGGGCTAGGGCTAGGGCTAGTGCTACGGCTTGGGCTAGGGTTAGGGTTAGGGATAGGGCTAGGTTTCGGGCTAGGGCTAGGGTTAGGTTTAGGGTTAGGGTTAGGGTTACGGTTATGGTTAGGGCTAGGGCAAGGGCTAGGGGTAGGGGTAGGGCTAGGCCTAGAGCTAGGGCTAGGGCTAGGGTTAGGGTTAGGGCTAGGGCTAGGGCTAGGGCTATGGCTCGTGTTAGGGTTAGGGTTAGTGTTAGGGTTAGGGTTAGGGTTAGGGTTAGGGTTAGGGCTAGGCCTAGAGCTAGGGCTAGGGCTAGGATATGGGTTAGGGCTAGGGCTAGGGCTAGGGCTAGGGCTAGGGTTAGGGTTAGGGTTAGGATTAGGGTTAGGGTGAGGGCTATGGCTAGGGCTAGTGCTAGGGTTAGGGCTAGGGCTAAGTTTAGGGCTAGGGTTACGTTTAGGGTTAGAGGTAGGGCTAGGGCAAGGGCTAGTGCTATGGCTAGGTTTAGGGTGAGGGATAGGGCTAAGTTTAGGGCTAGGGCTATGTTTAGGGTTAGGGTTAGTGTTAGGGTTAGGGCTAGGTCTAGGGTTAGGGCTAGGGCTAGGGATATGGTTAGGTTTAGGAGTAGGGCTAGGACTAGGGCTAGGGTTAGGTTTAGGGTTAGGGTTAGGGCTAGGGTTAGGGTTAGGGTTACGGTTAGGGCTAGGGCTAGGGCTAGGGCTAGTGTTAGGGTTAGGGCTAGGGCTAGGTTTAGGGTAGGGTTAGGGTTAGGTTTAGGGTTAGGGCTAGGCCTAGGGCTAGGGTTAGCGCTAGGGGTAGGGTTAGGGTTAGGGATAGTGCTAAGTTTATGGCTAGGGCTAGGTTTAGGGTTAGGGTTAGTGTTAGGATCAGGGCTAGGGCTAGGCTTGGGGCTAGGGCTAGGGCTAGGGCTAGGGCTAGGGCTAGGGTTAGGGATAGGTCTAGGGCTAGGGCTAGGGTTAGGGTTAGGGTAAGGGTTAGGGCTAGGGCTGGGGCTGGGGCTAGTGCTAGGGCTAGGACAAGGGCTAGGGCTAGGGCTAGAGTTAGGGTTAGATTTAGGGTTAGGTTTACGGCTAGGTCTAGGGTTAGGGTTAGTTCTAGGGTTAGGGTTAGTGTTAGGGCTAGGGCTCGTGCTAGGGCTAGGGCTAGGGTTATGTTTAGGGCTAGGGCTAGGGTTATGCTTAGGGCTAGGTCTAGTTTTAGGGTTAGGGCTAGGGTTAGGGTAAGGGCTAGGGCTAGGGTAGGGCTAGGGCTAGGGTTAGGGTTAGATTTAGGGTTACGGTTAGGGCTAGGGGTAGGGTTAGGGTTAGTGTTAGGGTTAGGGCTAGGGCTAGGGCTAAGGCTAGGTCTAGGTTTAGGATTGGATGGGGCTAGGGCTAGGGCTAGGTCTAGGTTTAGGGATAGGTTTTGGGCTAGGGCTAAGGCTCGGGCTAGGTTTAGGGTTAGGGTTAGGGTTAGGGCTATGGCTAGGGCTAGGGTTAGGGTTAGGGTTAGGGTTAGGACTAGGGTTAGGGCTAGGGGTAGGGATAGGGCTAGGCTTAAGGTTAGGTTAGGGTTAGGGCTAGGTCGAGGGCTAGGGCTAGGGTTAGGTTTAGGGTTAGGGTTAGGGTTATGGTTAGGGCTCGGGCTAGGGCTAGGGCTAGGGCTAGGGTTAGGGCTAGGGCGAGGGTTAGGGTTAGGGTTAGGATTCGGGTTAGGGTGAGGGCTAGGGCTAGGGCTAGGGCTAGCGTTATGGCTAGGGCTAAAGTTAGGGCTAGGGTTAGGTTTAGGGTTAGGGCTAGGGCTAGGGCTAGGGCTAGTGCTATGGCTAGGTTTAGGGTGAGGGATAGGGCTAAGTTTAGGGCTAGGGCTATGTTTAGGGTTAGGGTTAGTGTTAGGGTTAGGGCTAGGGCTAGGGCTAAGGCTAGGTCTAGGTTTAGGGTTAGGGATAGGGCTAGGGCTAGGGCTAGGTCAAGGTTTAGGGATAGGTTTAGGGCTAGGGCTAAGGCTCGGGCTAGGTTTAGGGTTAGGGTTAGGGCTATGGCTAGGGCTAGGGTTAGGGTTAGGGTTAGCGTTAGGGCTAGGGCTAGGGTTAGGTTTAGGTTTACTGTTAGGGCTAGGGCTAGGGCTAGCCCTAGGGTTAGGGTTAGGATTAGGGTTAGGGCTAGGGCTAGGGTTAGGGCTAGGGCTAGGGTTAGGTTTAGGGTTAGGGATAGGTTTATGGCTAGGGCTAGGGCTCGGGCTACGTTTAGGGTTAGGGTTAGGGCTATGGCTAGGGCTAGGGTTAGGGTTAGTGTTAGCGTTAGGGCTAGGGCTAGGGTTAGGTTTAGGGTTAGGGCTAGGGCTAGGGCTAGCCCTAGGGTTAGGGTTAGGATTAGGGTTAGGGACTAGGGCTAGGTTTAGGGCTAGGGCTAGGGCTAGGTTTAGGGTTAGGGATAGGTTTAGGGCTAGGGCTAGGGCTCGGGCTAGGTTTACGGTTAGGGTTATGGCTATGGCTAGGGCTAGGGTTAGGGCTAGGGTTAAGGTTAGGGCTAGGGTTAGGGTTAGGTTTAGGGTTAGGGCTAGGGCTAGGTTTAGGGCTATGGTTAGGGTTAGGGATAGGGTTAGGGCTAGGTTTAGTGTTAGGGCTAGTGTTAGGTTTAGGGTTAGAGTAAGGGCTAGGGCTAGGGTTAGGGTTAGGGCTAGGGTTTTGGTTAGGGTTAGGGCTAGGGCTAGGGCTTGGGCTAGGGCTAGGGCTAGGGTTAGGGTTAGGGTTAGGGTTATGGTTAGGGCTAGGGCTAGGGCTAGGGCTAGGGTTAGGGCTAGGGGTAGGGCTAGGGCTAGGCTTAAGGTTAGGGTTAGGGTTAGGGCTAGGGTTTTGGCTAGGGCTAGGGTTAGGTTTAGGGTTAGTGTTAGCGTTATGGTTAGGGCTAGGGCTATGGCTAGTGCTAGGGCTAGGTTTAGGGCTAGGCCGAGGGTTAGGGTTAGGGTTAGGATTCGGGTTAGGGCTAGGGTTAGGGTTTGGGTATGGTTAGGGTTAGGTTTAGGATTAGGGCTAGGGCTAGGGCTCGGGCTAGTGGTAAGGATAGGGCTAGGGGTAGGGTTAGGGTTAGGGATAGTGCTAAGTTTAGGGCTAGGGCTAGGTTTAGGGTTAGGGTTAGGGTTAGGATCAGGGCTAGGGCTAGGCTTGGGGCTAGGCCTAGAGCTAGGGCTAGGGCTAGGTCTAGGGTTAGGTTTAGGGATAGGGTTAGGGCTAGGGCTGGGGCTGCGGCTAGTGCTAGGGCTAGGGCAAGGGCTAGGGCTAGGGCTAGGGTTAGGGCTAGATTTAGGGTTAGGTTTCGGCTAGGGTTAGGTTTAGTGTTACGGTTAAGGCTAGGGCTAGGGCTAGGGCTAGGGCTAGTGTTAGGGTTAGGGCTAGTGCTAGGGTTAGGGTAGGGTTAGGTTTAGGTTTAGGATTAGGGCTAGGGCTAGGGCTAGAGCTAGGGTAGGGATAGGGCTAGGGGTAGGGTTAGGGTTAGGGATAGTGCTAAGGTTAGGGCTAGGGCTAGGTTTAGGGTTAGGGTTAGGGATAGGATCAGGGCTAGGGCTAGGCTTGGGGCTAGGGCTAGAGCTAGGGCTAGGGCTAGGGCTAGGGTTAGGTTTAGG
>CATKVR010000018.1:235000-245000 GCA_949820135.1 Sylvilagus floridanus | reverse complement strand
GGTTCAGTTTAGGGTAAGGGTTATGCTTAGGGCTAGGGCTAGGGCTAGGGCTAGGGTTAGGGTTAGGGTTAGGGTTAGGATTAGGGTGAGGGCTAGGGCTAGGGCTAGGGCTAGGGTTAGGGCTAGGGCTTGGGCTAGGGCTAGGGTTAGGTTTAGGGTTAGGGCTAGGGCTAGGGCTAGGGCTAGTGCTATGGCTAGGTTTAGGGTGAGGGATAGGGCTAAGTTTAGGGCTAGGGCTATGTTTAGGGTTAGGGTTAGTGTTAGGGTTAGGGCTAGGGCTAGGGTTAAGGCTAGGGCTAGGGATAGGGTTAGGGTTAAGAGTAGGGTTAGGAGTAGGGTTAGGGTTAGGAGTAGGGCTAGGGCTAGGGTTAGGTTTAGGGTTAGGGCTATGGCTAGGGCTAGGGCTAGGGTTAGGTTTAGGGTTAGAGTTAGGGTTAGGGTTATGGTTAGGGCTAGGGATAGGTCTAGGGCTAGGGTTAGGGCTAGGGCGAGGGTTAGGTTTAGGGTTAGGATTCGGGTTAGGGTGAGGGCTAGGGCTAGGGCTAGGGCTAGGGTTAGGGCTAGGGCTAATGTTAGGGCTAGGGTTAGGTTTAGGGTTAGGGCTAGGGCTAGGGCTAGGGCTAGTGCTATGGCTAGGTTTAGGGTGAGGGATAGGGTTAGGGTTAGGGTTAGGGTTAGGGCTAGGGCTAGGTTTGGGGCTATGTTTAGGGTTAGGGTTAGGGTTAGGGCTAGGGCTAGGGTTATGGCTAGGGCTAGGGCTAGGGCTAAGTTTAGGGTTAGGGATAGGTTTAGGGCTAGTGCTAGGGCTCGGGATAGGTTTAGGGTTAGGGTTAGGGCTATGGCTAGCGCTAGGGTTAGGGCTAGGGTTAAGGTTAGGGCTAGGGTTAGGGTTAGGATTAGGGCTAGGGCTAGGTTTAGGGCTATGGTTAGGGTTAGGGTTAGGGTTAGGGCTAGGTTTAGGGTTAGGTCTAGTGTTAGGTTTAGGGTTAGAGTAAGGGCTAGGGCTAGGGTTAGGGTTAGGGTTAGGGCTAGGGTTTTGGTTAGGGTTAGGGCTAGGGTAGGGCTTGGGCTAGGGCTAGGGTTAGGGTTAGGTTTAGGGTTATGGTTAGGGCTAGGGCTAGGGCTAGGGCTAGGGTTAAGGCTACGGGGTAGGGCTAGGGCTTGGCTTAAGGTTAGGGTTAGGGTTAGGGCTAGGGCTAGGGTTAGGTTTAGGGTTAGTGTTAGGGTTATGGTTAGGGCTAGGGCTAGGGCTAGGGCTAGGGCTAGGGTTAGGGCTAGGGCGAGGGTTAGGGTTAGAGTTAGGGTTAGTGTTAGGGCTAGGGCTTGGGTTAGGGCTAGGTCTAGTGTTAGGTTTAGGGTTAGGGTTAGGGCTAGGGTTAGGGTTATGGTTACGGTTAGGGCTAGGGCTTGGGCTAGGGCTAGTGTTAGGGTCAGGGCTAGGGCTAGGGTTAGGGTAGGGTTAGGGTTAGTTTTAGGGTTAGGTCTTGGCTAGGGCTAGGGATAGGGCTAGGGGTAGGGTTAGGGTTAGGGATAGTGCTAAGATTATGGTTAGGGCTAGGTTTAGGGTTAGGGTTAGGGTTAGGATTAGGGCTAGGGCTAGGATTGGGGCTAGGGTTAGGGCTAGGGCTAGGGCTAGGGCTAGGGCTAGTGCTAGGGTTAGGGTTAGGGATAGGTCTAGGGCTAGGGCTAGGGTTAGGGTTAGAGTTAGGGTTAGGGCTAGGGCTGGGCCTGGGGCTAGTGCTAGGGCTAGGACAAGGGCTACGTCTAGGGCTAGAGTTAGGTTTAGATTTAGGGTTAGGTTTATGGCTATGGCTAGTGTTAGGGTTAGGTCTAGGGTTAGGGTTCGGGTTAGGGTTAGGGTTAGGGCTAGGGCTAGGGCTAGGGCTAGGGCTAGGGTTAGGGTTAGGGCTAGGGCTAGGGTTATGGTTAGGGCTAGGTCTAGTTTTAGGGTTAGGGCTAGAGTTAGGGTTAGATTTAGGGTTAGGTTTACGGGTAGGGCTAGGGCTAGGAATAGTGTTAGGGTTAGTTTTAGGGCTAGGGTTAGGGTTAGGGTTAGGGATAGGGCTAGGGTAGGGCTAGGGCTAGGGTTAGGGTTAGATTTAGGGTTAGGGTTAGGGCTAGGGGTAGGGTTAGGGTTAGTGTTAGGGTTAGGGCTAGGGCTAGGGCTAAGGCTAGGTCTAGGTTTAGGGTTAGGGATAGGGCTAGGGCTAGGGCTAGGTTTAGGGTTAGGGATAGGTTTAGGGCTAGGGCTAAGGCTCGGGCTATGTTTAGGGTTAGGGTTAGGGCTATGGCTAGGGCTAGAGTTAGGGTTAGGGTTAGCGTTAGGGCTAGGGCTAGGGTTAGGTTTAGTGTTAGGGCTAGGGCTAGGGCTAGCCCTAGTGTTAGGGTTAGGATTAGGGTTAGGGCTAGGGCTAGGGTTAGGGCTAGGGCTAGGGCTAGGGTTAGGTTTTGGGTTAGGGATAGGTTTATGGCTAGGGCTAGGGCTCGGGCTATGTTTAGGGTTAGGGTTAGGGCTATGGCTAGGGCTAGGTTTAGGGTTAGTGTTAGCGTTAGGGCTAGGGCTAGGGCTAGGTTTAGGGTTAGGGCTAGGGCTACGGCTAGCCCTAGGGTTAGGGTTAGGATTAGGGTTAGGGCTAGGGCTAGGGTTAGGGCTAGGGCTAGGGCTAGGTTTAGGGTTAGGGATAGGTTTAGGGCTAGGGCTAGGGCTCGGGCTAGATTTAGGTTTAGGGCTAGGGCTAGGTTTAGGGCTAGGTTTAGGGTTAGGGTTAGGGTTAGGGCTAGGGTTAGGGTTAGGGCTAGGGTTAGGTTTAGGGTTACAGTAAGGGCTAGGGCTAGGGTTAGGGTTAGGGTTAGGGCTAGGGCTAGGGTTTTGGTTAGGGTTAGTGCTAGGGCTAGGGCTTGGGCTATGGCTAGGGTTAGGGTTAGGGTTAGGGTTAGGGTTATGGTTAGGGCTTAGGCTAGGGCTACGGCTAGGGTTAGGGCTAGGGCTAGGGATAGGGTTAGGGTTAGGGCTAGGGCTAGGGCTAGGGTTAGGTTTAGGGTTAGGGTTAGGGCTAGGGCTTGGGTTAGGGCTAGGGCTAGTGTTAGGTTTAGGTTTAGGGTTAGGGCTAGGGTTATGGTTAGGGTACGGTTAGGGCTAGGGCTAGGGCTAGGGCTTGGGCTAGTGTTAGGGTTAGGGCTGGGGCTAGGGTTAGGGTAGGGTTAGGGTTAGGTTTAGGGTTAGGGCTAGGGCTAGGGATAGGGCTAGGGGTAGGGTTAGGGTTAGGGATAGGGCTAAGGTTATGGCTAGGGCTAGGTTAAGGGTTAGAGTTAGGTTTAGGATCAGGGCTAGGGCTAGGCTTGGGGCTAGGGGCTAGGGCTAGGGCTAGGGCTAGGGCTAGGGCTAGGGCTAGGGTTAGGGATAGGTCTAGGGCTGGGCTAGGGTTAGGGTTAGGGTTAGGGCTAGGCCTAGGGCTAGGGCTAGGGCTAGGACTAGTGTTAGGGTTAGGACAACGGTAGGGCTAGGGCTAGAGTTAGGGTTATATTTAGGGTTAGGTTTACGGCTAGGGCTAGGGTTAGGGTTAGGTTTAGGGTTAGGTTTAGGGTTACGGTTAGGGTTAGGGCTAGGGCTAGGGCTAGGGCTAGGGCTAGGGTTAGGGTTAGGGCTAGGGCTAGGGTTAGGGTTAGGGTTAGGGTTAGGGCTAGGGCTAGGGTAGGGCTAGGGTTAGGGTTAGATTTAGGTTAGGGTTAGGGCTAGGGGTAGGGTTAGGGTTAGTGTTAGGGTTAGGGCTAGGACTAGGGCTAAGGCTAGGTCTAGGTTTAGGGTTAGGGATAGGGCTAGGGCTAGGGCTAGGTTTAGCGTTAGGGATAGGTTTAGGGCTAGGGCTAAGGCTCGGGCTAGGTTTAGGGTTAGGGTTAGGGTTAGGGCTATGGCTAGGGCTAGGGTTAGGGTTAGGGTTAGCGTTAGGGCTAGTGCTAGGGTTAGGTTTAGTGTTAGGGCTAGGAATAGGGCTAGCCCTAGGTTTAGGGTTAGGATTAGGGTTAGGGCTAGGGCTAGGTTTAGGGCTAGGGCTAGGGTTAGGTTTAGTGTTAGGGATAGGTTTATGGCTAGGGCTAGGGCTCGGGCTACGTTTAGGGTTAGGGTTAGGGCTATGGCTAGGGCTAGGGTTAGGGTTAGTGTTAGCGTTAGGGCTAGGGCTAGGGATAGGTTTAGGGTTAGGGCTAGGGCTAGGGCTAACCCTAGGGTTAGGGTTAGGATTAGGGTTAGGGCTAGGGCTATGGTTAGGGCTAGGGCTAGGGCTAGGTTTATGGTTAGGGTTAGGGCTATGGCTAGGGCTAGGGTTAGGGCTAGGGTTAGGGTTAGGGCTAGGGTTAGGGTTAGGGTTAGGGTTAGGTCTAGGGCTAGGGTTAGGGCTAGGGTTAGGGTTAGGGTTAAGGCTAGGTTTAGGGTTAGGACTAGGGTTAGGTTTAGGGTTAGAGTAAGGGCTAGGGCTAGGGTTAGGGTTAGGGTTATGGTTAGGGCTAGGGTTTTGGTTAGGGTTAGGTCTAGGGCTAGGGCTTGGGCTAGGGCTAGGGTTAGGGTTAGTGTTAGGGTTAGGGTTAGAGTTAGGGTTATGGTTAGGGCTAGGGCTAGGGCTAGGGTTAGGGCTAGGGGTAGGGCTAGGGCTAGGCTTAAGGTTAGGGTTAGGGTTAGGGCTAGGGCTAGGGCTAGGGCTAGGGCTAGGTTTAGGTTTAGGGTTAGGGTTAGGGTTATGGTTAGGGCTAGGGCTAGGGCTAGGGCTAGGGTTAGGGCTAGGGCGAGGGTTAGGGTTAGGGTTAGGATTCGGGTTAGGGTGAGGGCTAGGGCTAGGGCTAGGGCTAGGGTTAGGGCTAGGGCTAAGGTTAGGGCTAGGGTTAGGTTTAGGTTTAGGGCTATTGCTAGGGCTAGGGCTAGTGCTATGGCTAGGTTTAGGGTGAGGGATAGGGCTAAGTTTTGGGCTAGGGCTATGTTTAGTGTTAGGGTTAGTGTTAGGGTTAGGGCTAGGGCTAGGGTTAGGGCTAGGGCTAGGGATAGGGTTAGGGTTAGGGCTAGGGCTAGGGCTAGGGCTAGGGCTAGTGTTAGGGCTAGGGCGAGGGTTAGGGGTAGGGTTAGGATTCGGGTTAGGGTGAGGGCTAGGGCTTGGGCTAGGGCTAGGGTTAGGGCTAGGGCTAAGGTTAGGGCTAGGGTTAGGTTTAGGGTTAGGGCTAGGGCTAGGGCTAGTGCTATGGCTAGGTTTAGGGTGAGGGATAGGGCTAAGTTTAGGGCTAGGGCTAGGTTTAGTGTTAGGGTTAGTGTTAGGGTTAGGGCTAGGGCTAGGGTTAGGACTAGGGCTAGGGATAGGGTTGGGGTTAGGGCTAGGGCTAGGGCTAGGGCTAGGGTTAGGTTTAGGGTTAGGGTTAGGGCTAGGGCTTGGTTTAGGGGTAGGGCTAATGTTAGGTTTACGGTTAGGGTTAGGGCTAGGGTTAGGGTTAGGGTTACGGTTAGGGCTAGGGCTAGGGCTAGGGCTTGGGCTAGTGTTAGGGTTAGGTCTAGGGATAGGGCTAGGGGTAGGGTTAGGGTTAGGGATAGTGCTAAGGTTATGGCTAGGGCTAGGTTAAGGGTTAGGGTTAGGGTTAGGGTTAGGGTTATCATCAGGGCTAGGGCTAGGCTTGGGGCTAGGGCTAGGGCTAGGGCTAGGGATAGGGATAGAGATAGGTCTAGGGCTAGGTCTAGGGCTATGCTTAGGGTTACGGTTAGGGCTAGGGCTAGGGTTAGGGCTAGGGTTAGGTTTAGGGTTAGGGTTAGGGCTAGGTTTAGGGTTAGGGCTAGGGTTAGGTTTAGGGTTAGGGCTATGACTAGGGCTAATGTTTAGGGCTAGGTTTAGGGTTAGGGCTAGGGGTAGGGTTAGGGTTAGGGTTAGGGCTAGGTCTAGGTTTAGGGCTAGGTTTAGGGTTAGGGTTAGGGTTAAGGCTAGGTTTAGGGTTAGGGCTAGGGTTAGGTTTAGGGTTAGAGTAAGGGCTAGGCCTTGGTTAGGTTAGGGTTAGGGTTAGGGCTACGGTTTTGGTTAGGGTTAGGGCTAGGGCTAGGGCTTGGGCTATGGCTAGGGTTAGGGTTAGTGTTAGGGTTAGGGTTAGGGTTAGGGTTATGGTTAGGTCTTAGGCTAGGGCTAGGGCTAGGGTTAGGGCTAGGGGTGGGGCTAGGGCTAGGCTTAAGGTTAGGGTTAGGGTTAGGGCTAGGGCTAGAGCTAGGTCTAGGGCTAGGGTTAGGTTTAGGGTTAGGGTTAGGGTTATGGTTAGGGCTAGGGCTAGGGCTAGGGCTAGGGTTAGGGCTAGGGCGAGGGTTAGGGTTAGGAATCGGGTTAGGGTGAGGGCTAGGGCTAGGGCTAGGGTTAGGGCTAGGGCTAATGTTAGGGCTAGGGTCAGGTTTAGGGTTAGGGCTAGGGCTTGGGCTAGGGCTAGTGCTATGGCTAGGTTCAGGGTGAGGGATAGGGCTAAGTTTAGGGCTAGGGCTATGTTTAGCGTTAGGGTTAGTGTTAGGGTTATGGCTAGGGCTAGGGTTAGGGCTAGGTCTAGGGTTAGGGCTAGGGCTAGGGATAGGGTTAGGGTTAGGGCTAGGGCTAGGGCTAGGGCTCGGGTTAGGTTTAGGGTTAGGGTTAGGGCTAGGGCTTCGGTTAGGGCTAGGGCTAGTGTTAGGATTAGGGTTAGGGTTAGGGCTAGGGTTATGGTTAGGGTTACAGTTAGGGCTATGGCTAGGGCTAGGGCTGGTGCTAGTGATAGGGCTAGGACAAGAGCTAGGGCTAGGGCTAGAGTTAGGGTTAGATTTAGGGTTAGGTTTACGGCTAGGGCTAGGGTTAGGGTTAGGTCTAGGGTTAGGGTTAGGTTTAGGGTTAGGGATAGGGCTAGGGCTAGGGCTAGGGCTAGGGCTATGGTTAGGGCTATGGCTAGGGTTAGGGTTAGGGTTAGGGTTATGTCTAGGGCTAGGGTAGGGCTAGGGCTAGGGTTAGGGTTAGATTTAGGGTTAGATTTAGGGCTAGGGGTAGGGTTAGGGTTAGTGTTAGGGCTAGGGCTAGGGCTAGGGCTAAGGCTAGGTCTAGGTTTAGGGTTAGGGATAGGGCTAGGGCTAGGGCTAGGTTTAGGGTTAGGGATAGGTTTAGGGCTAGGGCTAAGGCTCGGGCTAGGTTTAGGGTTAGGGTTAGGGTTAGGGCTATGGCTAGGGCTAGGGTTAGGTTTAGCGTTAGCGTTAGGGCTAGGGGTAGGGTTAGGTTTAGTGTTAGGGCTAGGAATAGGGCTAGCCCTAGGGTTAGGGTTAGGATTAGGGTTAGGGTTAGGGCTAGGGTTAGGGCTAGGGCTAGGGTTAGGTTTAGGGTTAGGGATATGTTTATGGCTAGGGCTAGGGCTCGGGCTAGGTTTAGGGTTAGGTTTAGGGCTATGGCTAGGGCTAGGGTTAGGGTTAGTGTTAGCGTTAGGGCTAGGGCTAGGATTAGGTTTAGGGTCAGGGCTAGGGCTAGGGCTAGCCCTAGGGTTAGGGTTAGGATTAGGGTTAGGGCTAGGGCTAGGGTTAAGGCTAGGGCCAGGGCTAGGTTTAGGGTTAGAGATAGGTTTAGGGCTAGGGCTAGGGCTCGGGCTAGGTTTAGGGTTATGGTTAGGGCTATGGCTAGGGCTAGGGTTAGGGCTAGTGTTAGGGTTAGGGCTAGGGTTAGGGTTAGGTTTAGGGTTAGGGCTAGGGCTAGGATTAGGGCTAGGGTTAGGTTTAGGGTTAGGGCGAGGTTTAGGGTTAGGGCTAGGGTTAGGTTTAGGGTCAGAGTAAGGGCTAGGGCTAGGGTTAGGGTTAGGGTTAGGGTTAGGGCTAGGGTTTTGGTTAGGGTTAGGGCTAGGGCGAGGGCTTGGGCTAGGGCTAGGGTTAGGGTTAAGGATAGGGTTAGGGTTAGAGTTAGGGTTATGGTTAGGGCTAGGGCTAGGGCTAGGGCTAGGTTTAGGACTAGGGGTAGGGCTAGGATTAAGTTTAGGGTTAGGGTTAGGGCTAGGGCTAGGGCTAGGGCTAGGTCTAGGGTTAGGTTTAGGGTTAGGGTTAGGGTTATGGTTAGGGCTAGGGCTAGGGCTAGGGCTAGGGCTATGGTTAGGGCTAGGGCGAGGGTTAGGGTTAGGGTTAGGATTCGGGTTAGGGTGAGGGCTAGGGCTAGGGCTAGGGCTAGGGTTAGGGCTAGGGCTAATGTTAGGGCTAGGGTTAGGTTTAGGGTTAGGGCTAGGGCTAGGGCTAAGGCTAGTGCTATGGCTAGGTTTAGGGTGAGGGATAGGGCTAAGTTTAGGGCTAGGGCTATGTTTAGGGTTAGGGTTAGGCCTAGGGCTAGGGTTAGGGCTAGGGCTAGGGATAGGGTTAGGGTTAGGATTAGGGCTAGGGCTAGGGCTAGGGCTAGGATTAGGTTTAGGGTTAGTGTTAGGGCTAGGGCTTGGGTTAGGGCTAGGGCTAGTGTTAGGTTTAGGGTTAGGGTTAGGGCTAGGGTTATGGTTAGGGTTACGGTTAGGGCTAGGGCTTGGGCTAGTGTTAGGGTTAGGGCTAGGGCTAGGGTTAGGGTAGGGTTAAGGTTAGGTTTAGGGTTAGGGCTAGGTTAAGGGTTAGGGTTAGGGATAGGATCAGGGCTAGGGCTAGGCTTGGTGCTAGGGCTAGGGCTAGGGCTAGGGCTAGGGCTAGGGTTAGGGATAGGGCTAGGGCTAGGGCTAGGGTTGGGTTAGGGTTAGGGTTAGGGTTGGGGCTAGGGCTGGGGCTGGGGCTAGTGCTAGGGCTAGGACAAGGGCTAGGGCTAGGGCTAGAGTTAGGGTTAGATTTAGGGTTAGGTTTACGGCTAGGGCTAGGGTTAGGGTTAGGTCTAGTGTTAGGGTTAAGGTTAGGGTTAGGGTTAGGGCTAGGGCTAGGGCTAGGGCTAGGGCTAGGGTTAGGGTTAGGGCTAGGGCTAGGGTTAGGGTTAGGGTTAGGGTTAGGGCTAGGGTTAGGGTTAGGGTTAGGTCTAGGGCTAGGGTTAGATTTAGGGTTAGGTTTAGGGTTAGGGTTAGGGCTAGGGTTAGGGCTAGGGTTAGGGCTAGGTTTAGGCTTAGGGCTAGGGCTAGGGTTAGGGTTAGGGTTAGGGTTAGGGCTAGGGCTAGGGTAGGGCTAGGGCTAGGGTTAGGGTTAGATTTAGGGTTAGGGTTAGGGCTAGGGGTAGGGTTAGTGTTAGTGTTAGGGTTAGGGCTAGGGCTAATGCTAAGGCTAGGTCTAGGTTTAGGGTTAGGGATAGGGCTAGGGCTAGGGCTAGGTTTAGGGTTAGGGATAGGTTTAGGGCTAGGGCTAAGACTCGGGCTAGGTTTAGGCTTAGGGTTAGGGCTATGGCTAGGGCTAGGGTTAGGGTTAGGGTTAGCGTTAGGGCTAGGGCTAGGGTTAGGTTTAGTGTTATGGCTAGGGCTAAGGCTACTGCTAGTGTTAGGGTTAGGATTAGGGTTAGGGCTAGGGCTAGGGTTAGGTTTAGGGTTAGGGATAGGTTTATGGCTAGGGCTAGGTTAAGGGTTCCGGTTAGGGTTAGGATCAGGGCTAGGGCTAGGGCTAGGTCTAGGGTTAGGTTTAGGGTTAGGGTTAGGGTTATGGTTAGGGCTAGGGCTAGGGCTAGGGTTAGGGTTAGGGCTAGGGCGAGTGTTAGGGTTAGGGTTAGGATTCGGGTTAGGGTGAGGGCTAGGGCTAGGGCTAGGGTTAGGGCTAGGGCTAATGTTAGGGCTAGGGTCAGGTTTAGGGTTAGGGCTAGGGCTAGGGCTAGGGCTAGTGCTATGGCTAGGTTTAGGGTGAGGGATAGGGCTAAGTTTAGGGCTAGGGCTATGTTTAGGGTTAGGGTTAGTGTTAGGGTTAGGGCTAGGGCTAGGGTTAGGGCTAGGGCTAGGGCTAGGGATAGGGTTAGGGTTAGGGCTAGGGCTAGGGCTAGGGTTAGGTTTAGGGTTAGTGTTAGGGCTAGGGCTTGGGTTAGGGCTAGGGCTAGTGTTAGGTTTAGGGTTAGGGTTAGGTCTA
>CATKVR010000018.1:215000-225000 GCA_949820135.1 Sylvilagus floridanus | reverse complement strand
AGGGATAGGGTTAGGGTTAGGCCTAGGGCTAGGACTAGGGCTAGGGTTAGGTTTAGGGTTAGGGTTAGGGCTACGGCTCGGGCTAGGGCTAGGGCTAGGGATAGTGTTAGGGTTAGGTTTAGGGCTAGGGTTAAGGTTAGGGTTAGGGCTAGGGCAAGGGCTAGGGCTAGGGCTTGGGTTAGGGTTAGGGCTAGGGTTAGAGCTAGGGTTAGGGTTAGGGTTAGGGTTAGGGCTAGGGCTGGGCTAGGGCTAGGGCTAGGCTTAGTGCTAAGGTTAGGGCTAGGGCTAGGGTTAGGGATGGGTTAGTGATAGGGTTATGGCAAGGGCTAGGGCTCGGGCTAGGTTTAGGGTTAGAGTTAGGGCTAGGGCTAGGGCTAGGGCTAGGGTTAGGGTTAGGGTTACGGCTAGGGCTAGGGCTAGGCTAGGGCTAGGGCTAGGTCTAGGGCTAGGGTTAGGGTTAGGGATAGGGCTAGGTTTTGGGCTAGGGCTAGGGTTAGGTTTAGGGTTAGGGCTAGGGTTGGGGCTGGGGCTAGTGCTAGGGCTAGAGCGAGGGCTAGGGCTAGGGCTAGGGTTAGCGTTAGATTTAGGGTTAGGTTTAGGGCTAGGGCTAGGGTTAGGGTTAGAGCTAGGGTTAGGGTTATGGTTAGGTTTAGGGTTAGGTCTAGGCCTAGAGCTAGGGCTAGGGCTAGGTTTAGGGTTAGGGCTAGTGCTAGGGCTAGGGCTAGGGCTAGGGTTAGGGCTAGGGCTAGGGTTAGGGTTAGGGTTAGGATTAGGGTTAGGCTGAGGGCTAGGGCTAGGGCTAGGGCTAGGGCTAGGGTTAGGCCTAAAGCTAAGGTTAGGGCTAGGGTTAGGTTTAGGGTTAGGCCTAGGGCTAGGGCTAGGGCTAGTGCTATGGCGAGGTTTTGGGTAAGGGATAGGGCTAAGTTTAGGGCTAGTACTATGTTTAGGGTTAGGGTTAGTGTTAAGGTTAGTGCTAGGGCTAGGGTTAGGGCTACGGCTAGGGATAGGGTTAGGGTTAGGGCTAGGGCTAGGGCTAGGGTTAGGTTTAGGGTTAGGGTTAGGGCTAGGGCTTGGGTTAGGGCTAGGTTTAGGTTTAGGGTTAGGGTTAGGGCTAGGGCTAAGGATAGGGATAGAGCTAGGGGTAGGGATAGGGCTAGGGGTAGGGTTAGGGTTATGGTTAGGGCTAGGGCTAGGAATAGGGCTAGGTTTAGGGCTAGGGGTAGGGCTAGGGCTAGGCTTAAGGTTAGGGTTAGGGTTAGGGCTAGGGCTAGGGCTAGGGCTAGGGCTAGGTTTAGGGTTACGGTTAGGGTTAGGGTTATGGTTAGGGCTAGGGCTAGGGCTAGGGCTAGGGCTAGGATTAGGGCTAGGGCTAGGGTTAGGGTTAGGGTTAGGTTTAGGGTTAAGGTGAGGGCTAGGCCTAGGGCTAGGGCTAGGGTTAGGGCTTGGGCTAAGGTTAGGGCTGGGGTTAGGGTTAGAGTTAGGGTTAGGGTTAGGGCTAAGCTAGGGTTAGGGCTAGGGCTAGTGTTAGGGTTAGGGTTAGGTTTAGGGCTAGGGCTAGGGCTAGGATTGGGCTAAGGTTAGGGCTAGGGTTAGGTTAGGGTTAGGGCTAGGTCTAGGGCTAGGGCTATGCTATGGCTAGGTTTAGAGTGAGGGATAGGGCTAAGTTTAGGGCTAGGGCTATGTTTAGGGTTAGTGTTTGTGTTAAGGTAAGGGCTAGGGCTAGGGTTAGGGCTAGGGCTAGGGTTAGGGTTAGGGTTAGGGTTAGGGCTAGGGCTTGGGTTAGGGCTAGGGCTAGTGTTAGGTTTAGGGTTAGGGTTAGGGCTAGGGTTAGGGTTAGGGTTACGGTTTGGGCTAGGGCTAGGGTTAGGGCTAGGGCTAGTGTTAGGGTTAGGGATAGGGCTAGGGTTAGGGTAGGGTTAGGGTTAGGTTTTGCGTTAGGGCTAGGGCTAGGGCTAGTGCTAGGGATAGGGCTAGGGGTAGGGTTAGGGTTAGGGATAGTGCTAAGGTTATGGCTAGGGCTAGGTTTAGGGTTAGGGTTAGGGTTAGGATCAGGGCTAGGGCTAGGCTTGGGGCTAGGGCTAGGGCTAGGGCTAGGGCTAGGGCTAGGGTTAGGGATAGGGATAGGTCTAGGGCTAGGGCTATGGTTAGGGTTAGGGTTAGGGCTAGGGCTGTGTGTGGGCTAGTGCTAGGGCTAGGGCAAGGACTAGGGCTAGGGCTAGAGTTAGGGTTAGATTTAGGGTTAGGTTTACGGCTAGGGCTAGGGTTATGGTTAGGTCTAGGTTTAGTGTTAGGGTTAGTGTTAGGGTTAGGGCTAGGGCTAGGGCTAGGGCTAGGGCTAGGGCTAGGGTTAGGGTTAGGGCTAGGGCTAGGGTTAGGGTTAGGGCTAGGGCTATGGTTAGGGTTAGGGCTAGGATTAGGGTTAGGGCTACGGCTCGGGCTAGGGCTAGAGCTAGGGATAGTGTTAGGGTTAGGTTAGGGCTAGGGTTAGGGTTAGGGTTAGGGTTAGGGTTTGGGCTAGGGCTAGGGCTAGGCTTGGGGCTAGGGCTAGGGCTAGGGCTAGGGCTAGGGCTAGGGTTAGGGTTAGGGATAGGTCTAGGGCTAGGGCTAGTGTTAGGGTTAGGGTTAGGGTTAGGGCTAGTGCTGGGGCTGGGGCTAGTGCTAGGGTTAGGGCAAGGGCTAGGGCTACGGCTAGAGTTAGGGTTAGATTTAGGGTTAGGTTTACAGCTAGGGCTAGGTTTAGTGTTAGGTCTAGGGTTAGGGTAAGGGTTAGGGTTAGGGTTAGGGCTAGGGCTTGGGTTAGGGCTAGGTTTAGGTTTAGGCTTAGGGTTAGGGCTAGGGCTAGGGATAGGGATAGAGCTAGGGGTAGGGATAGGACTAGGGGTAGGGTTAGGGTTATGGTTAGGGCTAGGGCTAGGACTAGGGCTAGGTTTAGGGCTAGGGGTAGGGCTAGGGCTAGGCTTAAGGTTAGGGTTAGGGTTAGGGCTGGGGTTAGGTTTAGGGTTAGGGTGAGGGCTAGGCCTAGGGCTAGGGCTAGGGTTAGAGCTAGGGTTAGGGTTAGGGTTATGGTTAGGGCTAGGGCTGGGCTAGGGCTAGGGCTAGGCTTAGTGCTAAGGTTAGGGCTAGGGCTAGGGTTAAGCATGGGGTTAGTGATAGGGTTAGGGCAAGGGCTAGGGCTCGGGCTAGGTTTAGGGTTAGAGTTAGGGCTAGGGCTAGGGCTAGGGCTAGGGTTAGGGTTAGGGTTAGGTTTTGGGCTAGGGCTAGGGTTAGGGTTAGGGCTAGGGTTAGGGTTAGGGTTAGGTTTAGGGTTAGGGCTAGGCCTAGAGCTAGGGCTAGGGCTAGGGTTAGGGTTAGGGCTAGTGCTAGGGATAGGGCTTGGGCTCGTGTTAGGGTTAGGGTTAGGGTTAGGGTTAGGGCTAAGGCTAGGGTTAGGGCTAGGGTTAGGGCTAGGGCTAGGGCTTGGGCTAAGGCTAGGGTTACGGTTAAGGTTAGGGTTAGGGTTAGGGTTATGGTTAGGGCTAGGGCTAGGGCTAGGGCTAGGGCTAGGGGTAGGGCTAGGGCTAGGCTTAAGGTTATTGTTAGGGTTAGGGCTAAGGCTAGGGCTAGGGCTAGGTTTAGGGTTAGGTTTAGGGTTAGGGTTATGGTTAGGGCTAGGGCTAGGGCTAGGGCTATGGTTAGGGCTAGGGCTATGGTTAGGGTTAGGGTTAGGATTAGGGTTAGGGTGAGGACTAAGGCTAGGGCTAGGGCTAGGGTTAGGGCTAGGGCTAAGTTTAGTGCTAGGGTTAGGTTTAGGATTAGGGCTAGGGTTAGGGCTAGGGTTAGTGCTATGGCTAGGTTTTGGGTGAGGGATAGGGCTAAGTTTAGGGCTAGGACTATGTTTAGGGTTAGGGTTAGTGTTAGGGTTAGGGCTAGGGCTAGGGTGAGGGCTAGGGATAGGGATAAGGTTAGGGTTAGGGCTAGGGCTAGAGCTAGGGTTAGGTTTAGGGTTAGGGTTAGGGCTAGGGCTTGGGTTAGGGCTAGGGTTAGGTTTAGGGTTAGGGTTAGGGCTAGGGCTAGGAATAGGGATAGATCTAGTGGTAGGGATAGGGCTAGTTGTAGGGTTAGGATTAGGGTTATGGTTAGGGCTAGGGTTAGGACTAGGGATAGGTTTAGGGCTAGGGGTAGGGCTAGGGCTAGGCTTAAGGTTAGGGTTAGGGTTAGGGCTAGGGCTAGGGTTAGGGCTAGGGCTAGGGTTAGGATTAGGTTTAGGGTTAGGGTTATGGTTAGGGCTAGGGCTAGGGCTAGGTTTAGGGCTAGGGCTAGGGTTAGGGTTAGGGTTAGGTTTAGGGTTAGGGTGAGGGCTAGGGCTAGGGCTAGGGCTAGGGTTAGGGCTAGGGCTAGGTTTAGGTTTGAGGTTAGGATTAGTGTTAGGTTGAGGGCTAGGGCTAAGGCTAGGTTTAGGGTTAGGGCTAAGGTTAGGGCTAGGGTTAGGTTTAGGGTTAGGGCTAGGTCTAGGGCTAGGGCTATGCTATGGCTAGGTTTAGGGTGAGGGATAGGGCTAAGATTAGGGCTAGGGCTATGTTTAGGGTTAGCGTTAGTGTTAGGGTTAAGGCTAGGGCTAGGGTTAGAGCTAGGGCTAGGGATAGGTTTAGGGTTAGGGCTAGGGCTAGGTTTAGGGTTAGGGTTAGGGTTAGGATCAGGGCTAGGGCTAGGCTTGGGGCTAGGGCTAGGGCTAGGGCTAGGGTTAGTGTTCGGGATAGGTCTAGGGCTAGGGCTATGGTTAGGGTTAGGGTTAGGGCTAGGGCTGGGTGTGGGCTAGTGCTAGGGCTAGGGCAAGGGCTAGGGCTAGGGCTAGAGTTAGGGTTAGATTTAGGGTTAGGTTTACGGCTAGGGCTAGGGTTATGGTTAGGTCTAGGGTTAGTGTTAGGGTTATGGTTAGGGTTAGGGCTAGGGCTAGGGTTAGGGCTAGGACTAGGGTTAGGGTTAGGGCTAGGGCTAGGGCTAGGGTTAGGGTTAGGGCTAGGGTTAGGGTTAGGGCTACGGCTCGGGCTAGGGCTAGGGCTAGGGATAGTGTTAGGGTTAGGTTTAGGGCTAGGGTTAGGGTTAGGGTTAGGTTTAGGGCTAGGGCTTGGGCTAGGGCTAGGGTTAGGGTTAGGGCTAGGGTTAGAGCTATGGTTAGGGTTATGGTTAGGGTTAGGGCTAGGGCTGGGCTAGGGCTAGGGCTAGTCTTAGGGCTAAGGTTAGGGCTAAGGCTAGGGTTAGGGATGGGGTTAGTGATAGGGTTAGGGCAAGGGCTAGGGCTCGGGCTAGGTTTAGGGTTAGAGTTAGGGCTAGGATATGGGCTAGGGTTAGGGTTAAGGTTAGGGCTATTGCTAGGGCTAGGTCTAGGGTTAGGGTTACGATTAGGGCTAGGGCTATGCTTGGGGCTAGAGCTAGGGCTAGGGCTAGGGCTAGGGTTAGGGTTAGGGATAGGGCTAGGGTTTGGGCTAGGGCTAGGGTTAGGTTTAGGGTTAGGGCTAGGGTAGGGGCTGGGTCTAGTGCTAGGGCTAGGGCGAGGGCTAGGGTTAGGGTTCTGGCTAGGGCTAGGGTTAAGTTTAGGGTTAGGGCTAGGGTTGGGGCTGGGTCTAGTGCTATGGCTAGGGCGAGGGCTAGGGTTAGGGTTAGGGCTAGGGCTACGGTTAGGGCTAGGGCTAGGCTTAAGTTTAGGGTTAGGGTTAGGGTTAGGGCTAGGGCTAGGGTTAGGGCTAGGTGTAAGGCTAGGGCTAGGCTTAAGGTTAGGGTTAGGGTTAGGGCTAGGGCTAGGGTTAGGGCTAGGGCTAGGGTTAGGTTAGGGTTAGGGTATGGTTAGGGCTAGGGCTAGGGCTAGGGCTAGGGCTAGGGTTAGGGCTAGGGCTAGGGTTAGGGTTAGGGTTAGGGTTAGGATTAGGATTAGGGTGAGGGCTAGGTCTAGGGCTAGGGCTAGGGTTAGGGCTAGGGCTAAGGTTAGGGCTAGGGTTAGGTTTAGGGTTAGGGCTAGGGCTAGGGCTAGGGCTAGGGATAGGGCTTGGGGTAGGGTTAGGGTTAGGGAATGTGCTAAGGTTATAGCTAGGGCTAGGTTTAGGTTTAGGGTTAGGGTTAGGGTTAGGATCAGGGCTAGGGCTAGGCTTGGGGCTAGGGCTAGGGCTAGGGCTAGGGCTCTGGCTAGGGTTAGGGTTAGGGTTAGGGCTAGGGCTAGGGTTAGTGTTAGGGCTAGGGCTAGGGTTAGGGTTAGGGCTAGGGTTAGGGTTAGGGCTACGGCTCGGTGTAGGGCTAGGGCTAGGGATAGTGTTAGGGTTAGGTTAGGGCTAGGGTTAGGGTTAGGGTTAGGGTTAGGGCTAGGGGTAGGGCTAGGGCTAGGGCTAGGGCTTGGGCTAGGGTTCGGACTAGGGCTAGGGCTAGGGCTAGGGTTAGGTTTAGGGATAGGTCTAGGGCTAGGGCTAGGGTTAGGGTTAGGGTTAGGGTTAGGGCTAGTGCTTCGGCTGGGGCTAGTGCTAGGGTTAGGGCAAGGGCTAGGGCTACGGCTAGAGTTAGGGTTAGATTTAGGGTTAGGTTTACAGCTAGGGCTAGGGTTAGGGTTAGGTCTAGGGTTAGGGTTAGGGTTAGGGTTTGGGTTAGGGCTAGGGCTAGGGTTAGCATTAGGATTAGTGTTAGGGTGAGTGCTAGGGCTAGGGCTAGGGCTAGGTTTAGGGCTAGTGTTAGGGTTAGGGCTAGGGCTAGGGCTAGGGTTTGGGTAGGGTTAGGGTTAGGTTTAGGGTTAGGGCTAGGTCTAGGGCTAGGACTAGGATTAGGGTTAGGGCTAGGGTTAGGGTTATGGTTACAGTTAGGGATAGGCAAGGGCTAGGTTTAGGGCTAGTATTAGGGTTAGGGCTAGGGCTAGGGTTAGGGTAGTGTTAGGGTTAGGTTTAGGGCTAGGGCTAGGGATAGAGATAGGTCTAGGGGTAGGGTTAGGGTTAGGGGATAGTGCTAAGGTTATGGCTAGGGCTAGGTTTAGGGTTAGGGTTTGGGTTAGGATCAGGGCTAGGGCTAGGCTTAGGGCTAGGGCTAGGGCTAGGGCTAGGGCTAGGGCTAGGGCTAGGGTTAGGGTTAGGGATAGGTCTAGGGCTAGGGCTAGGGTTAGGTTTAGGGTTAGGGTTAGGGCTAGGGCTGGGGCTGGGGCTAGTGCTAGGGCTAGGGCAAGGGCTAGGTCTAGGGCTAGAGTTAGGGTTAGATTTAAGGTTAGGTTTACGGCTAGGGCTAGGGTTAGGTTTAGGTCTAGGGTTAGGGTTAGGTTTAGGGTTAGGGCTAGGGCTAGGGCTATGGTTAGGGCTAGGGCTAGGATTAGGGTTAGGGCTAGGGCTAGGGTTTGGGTTAGGGCTAGGGCTAGTTTTTGGGTTAGGGCTAGGGTTAGGTTTAGGGCTACGGCTCGGGCTAGGGCTAGGGACAGGTATAGTGTTAGGGTAAGGTTTAGGGCTAGGGTTAGGGTTAGGGTTAGATCTAGGGCTAGGGCTAGGGCTAGGGTTAGGGTTAGGGCTAGGGTTCGAGTTAGGGTTAGGGTTAGGGTTAGGGCTAGGGCTGGTCTAGGGCTAGGGCTAGGCTAGGGCTAAGGTTAGGGATAGGGCTCGGGTTAGGGATGGGGTTAGTGATAGGGTTAGGGCAAGGGCTAGGGCTCGGGCTAGGTTTAGGGTTAGAGTTAGGGCTAGGGCTTGGGCTAGGGCTAGGGTTAGGGTTAGGGTTAGGGCTAGGACTAGGGCTAGGGTTAGGGTTACGGTTAGGTCTAGGGCTAGGCTTGGGTCTAGGGCTAGGGCTAGGGCTAGGTTTAGGTTTAGGGATAGGGCTAGGGTTCGGGCTAGGGCTAGGGTTAGGTTTAGGGTTAGGGCTAAGTTTGGGGCTGGGTCTAGTGCTAGGGCTAGGGCGAGGGCTAGGGCTAGGGCTAGGGCTAGGGTTAAGGTTAGATTTAGGGCTAGGTTTAGGGCTAGGGCTAGGATTAGGGTTAGGGCTACGTTTAGGGTTAGGGTCAGGTTTATGGTTACGGCTAGGCCTAGTGCTAGGGCTAGGGCTAGGGTTAGGGTTAGGGTTAGGGTTAGGGCTAGGGTGAGGGTTAGGGTTAGGGTTAGGGTTAGGGCTAGGGTAAGGTTTAGGGTTAGGATTAGGGTTAGGGCTAGTTATAGGGCTTGGGCTAGGGCTAGGGTTAGGGTTAGGGTTAGGGTTAGGGCTTTGGCTATGTCTAGGTCTAGGTTTAGAGTTAGGGATAGGGCTAGGGTTAGGGGTGGGTAAGGGTTAGGGATAGAGTAAGGGTTAGGGCAAGGGCTAGGGTTAGGGCTAGGGCTAGGGTTTGGTTTAGGGCTAGGGCTAGGGCTAGCGTTAGGGCTGGGTTAGGGTTACTGTTAGGGCTAGGGTTAGGGTTAGTGCTAGGGTTAGGGTTAGGGTTAGGGTTAGAGTTAGGGCTCTGGCTAGGGTTAGGGTTAGGTTTATGGCTAGGGTTATGGTTAGGGTTAGGGTTAGGGTTAGGGTTAGGGCTACTGCTAGGGCTAGGGCTAGGCTTAGGCTTAGGGCTAGGGCTAGGGCTAGGGCAAGGGTTAGGGCTGGGTTAGGGTTAGGTTTAGGGCTAGGTTTAGGGTTAGGGCTAGGGTTAGTGTTAGGTTTAGAGTTAGGGCTAGGGCTAGGGTTAGGGTTAGGGTTATGGCTAGGGTTATGGTTAGGGTTCGGGTTAGGGTTAGGGCTACGGCTAGGGCTAGGGCTAGGGCTAGGGCTAGGGCTAGGGCTAGGGTTAGGGTTAGGGATAGGTCTAGGGCTAGGGCTAGGGTTAGGGTAAGGGTTAGGGCTAGGGCTGGGGCTGGGGCTAGTGCTAGGGCTAGGGCAAGGGCTAGGGCTAAGGCTTGAGTTAGGGTTAGATTTAGGGTTAGGTTTACGGATAGGTCTAGGTTTAGGGTTAGGTCTAGGGTTAGGGTTAGGGTTAGGGTTAGGGTTAGGGTTAGGACTCTGGCTAGGGCTAGGACTAGGGTTAGGGTTAGGGCTAGGGCTAGGGTTAGGGTAGGGCTAGGGCTAGGGTTAGGGTTAGGGCTAGGGTTAGGGTTAGGGCTATGGCTCGGGCTAGGGCTAGGGCTAGGGATAGTGTTAGGGTTAGGTTTAGGGCTAGGGTTAGGGTTAGGGTTAGGGCTAGGGCTAGGGCTAGGGCTAGGGTTAGGCTTAGGGCTAGGGTTAGAGCTAGGGTTAGAGTTACGGTTAGGGTTAGGGCTAGGGCTGGGCTAGGGCTAGGGCTAGGGTTAGGGTTAGGGCTAGGGTTAGAGCTAGGGTTAGGGTTAGGGTTAGGGCTAGGGTTAGGGTTAGGGCTACGGCTCGGGCTAGGGCTAGGGCTAGGGCTAGGGATAGGGTTAGGGTTAGGGCTAGGGCTAGGGCTAGGTTTAGGGTTAGGGTTAGGGCTTGGGCTAGGGCTAGGGCTAGGGTTAGGGTTGCGGTTAGGGCTAGGGCTAGGCTTGGGGCTAGGGCTAGGGCTAGGGCTATTGTTAGGGTTAGGGATAGGGCTAGTGTTAGGGTTAGGGCTAGGGTTAGGTTTAGGGCTAGGGTTAGGTTTAGGGTTAGAGTAAGGGCTAGGGCTAGGGTTAGGGTTAGGGTTAGGGCTAGGGGTGGGGCTGGGGCTAGTGCAAGGGCTAGGGGGAGGTCTAGGGCTAGGGCTAGGGCTAGGGCTAGGGTTAGGGTTAGATTTAGGTTTCGGGTTAGGGCCAGGGCTAGGGTTAGGGTTAGGGCTAGGGTTAGGGTAAGGGTTAGGTTTAGGGTTAGGGCTAGGCCTAGCGCTAGGGCTAGGGCTAGGGTTAGGACTAGGGTTAGGTTTAGGGCGAGGGCAAATTTTAGGGTTAGGGTTAGGGTTAGTGTTAGTTTTAGGGCTAATGCTCGGGCTAGTGCTAGGGCTAGGGTTAGGGTTAGGATTAGGTTTAGGGATAGGTTTAGGGATAGGTCTAGGTCTATGGCTGGGGCTAGGGCTAAGGTTAGGGTTAGGGCTAGGGCTAGGGCGAGGGTTAGGTTTAGGGCT
>CATKVR010000018.1:192500-195000 GCA_949820135.1 Sylvilagus floridanus | reverse complement strand
GGGTTAGAGTTACGGTTAGGGTTAGGGCTAGGGCTGGGCTAGGGCTAGGGCTAGGGTTAGGGTTAGGGCTAGGGTTAGAGCTAGGGTTAGGGTTAGGGTTAGGGCTAGGGTTAGGGTTAGGGCTACGGCTCGGGCTAGGGCTAGGGCTAGGGCTAGGGATAGGGTTAGGGTTAGGGCTAGGGCTAGGGCTAGGTTTAGGGTTAGGGTTAGGGCTTGGGCTAGGGCTAGGGCTAGGGTTAGGGTTGCGGTTAGGGCTAGGGCTAGGCTTGGGGCTAGGGCTAGGGCTAGGGCTATTGTTAGGGTTAGGGATAGGGCTAGTGTTAGGGTTAGGGCTAGGGTTAGGTTTAGGGCTAGGGTTAGGTTTAGGGTTAGAGTAAGGGCTAGGGCTAGGGTTAGGGTTAGGGTTAGGGCTAGGGGTGGGGCTGGGGCTAGTGCAAGGGCTAGGGGGAGGTCTAGGGCTAGGGCTAGGGCTAGGGCTAGGGTTAGGGTTAGATTTAGGTTTCGGGTTAGGGCCAGGGCTAGGGTTAGGGTTAGGGCTAGGGTTAGGGTAAGGGTTAGGTTTAGGGTTAGGGCTAGGCCTAGCGCTAGGGCTAGGGCTAGGGTTAGGACTAGGGTTAGGTTTAGGGCGAGGGCAAATTTTAGGGTTAGGGTTAGGGTTAGTGTTAGTTTTAGGGCTAATGCTCGGGCTAGTGCTAGGGCTAGGGTTAGGGTTAGGATTAGGTTTAGGGATAGGTTTAGGGATAGGTCTAGGTCTATGGCTGGGGCTAGGGCTAAGGTTAGGGTTAGGGCTAGGGCTAGGGCGAGGGTTAGGTTTAGGGCTAGGGCTGGGCTAGGGCTAGGGTTAAGGCTAGGGTTAGGGCTAGGGCTAGGGCTAGGGTTACGGTTAGGGCTAGGGCTAGGGCTAGGGCTAGGGCTCGGGAAAGGGTTAGGGTTAGGGTTAGGGTTAGGGCTAGGGCTAGGTTTAGGGCTAGGGCTAGGGCTAGGGCTAGGGCTAGGGCTAGGGCTCGGGTTAGGGTTAGTGTTAGGGTTACGGTTAGGGCTAGGGCTAGGGTTAGGGCTAGGGCTAGGGTTAGGGTTAGGGTTAGGGTTAGGGCTAGGGCTAGGGCTAGGTCTAGGTCTTGGGCTATGGCTATGGCTAGGGTTAGGGCTAGGGTTAGGGTTAGAGTTAGGGTTAGGTTTAGGGCTAGGGTTAGGGTTAGGGTTAGGGCTAGGGCTAGTGTTAGTGTTAGGGTTAGGGTTAGGGTTAGGGCTAGGGCTAGGGCTAGGGCTAGGGTTTGGGCTAGGGATAGGGCTAGGGTTAGGGTTAGGGTTAGGGATAGTGCTTAGGTTAGGGCTAGGTCTAGGTTTACCTTTAGGTTTAGGGTTAGGGTTAGGGTTAGGGCTAGGGCTAGGGCTAGGGCTAGGGCTAGGGTTAGGGCTAGGGTAGGGGTTAGGGTTAGGGTTAGGGCTAAGTTTAGGGTTAGGGCTAGGGTTAGGTTTAGGGTTAGAGTAAGGGCTAGGGCTAGGGTTAGCGTTAGGGTTAGAGCTAGGGTTAGGGTTAGGGTTAGGGTTGAGGCTAGGGCTAGGGCTTGGGCTAGGGCTAGGGTTAGGGTTAGGGGTAGGGTTAGGGTTATGATTAGGGCTAGGGCTAGGGCTAGGGCTAGGGTTTGGACTAGGGCTAGGGCTAGAACTAGGCATAAGGTTAGGTTTAGGGTTAGGGCTAGGGCTAAGGCTAGCGCTAGGGCTAGGGTTAGGGTTAGGGTTAGGGCTAGGGGTAGGGCTAGGGCTAGGGCTAGGGCTAGGGTTAGGTTTGCGGTTAGGGCTAGGGCTAGGCTTGGGGCTAGGGCTAGGGCTAGGGCTAGGGTTAGGGTAAGGGATAGGGCTAGGGTTAGGGTTAGGGCTAGGGTTAGGTTTAGGGCTAGGGTTAGGTTTAGGTTTAGAGTAAGGGCTAGGGCTAGGGTTAGGATTAGGGTTAGGGCTAGGGGTGGGGCTAGGGCAAGTGCAAGGGCTAGGGGGAGGGCTAGGGCTAGGGCTAGGGCTAGGATTAGGGTTAGATTTAGGTTTCGGGTTAGGGCTAGGGCTAGGGTTAGGGTTAGGGCTAGGGATAGGGTAAGGTTTAGGTTTAGGGTTAGGGCTAGGCCTAGCGCTAGGGCTAGGGCTAGGGTTAGGACTAGGATTAGGGTTAGGGCTAGGGGTGGGGCTAGGGCAAGTGCAAGGGCTAGGGGGAGGGCTAGGGCTAGGGCTAGGGCTAGGATTAGGGTTAGATTTAGGTTTCGGGTTAGGGCTAGGGCTAGGGTTAGGGTTAGGGCTAGGGATAGGGTAAGGTTTAGGTTTAGGGTTAGGGCTAGGCCTAGCGCTAGGGCTAGGGCTAGGGTTAGGACTAGGGTTAGGGTTAGGGCTAGGGCTAGGATTAGGGTTAGGGTTAGGGTTAGGGCGAGGGCTAGCGCTAGGGTAGGGCTAGGGTTAGTGTTAGGGCTAGGGCTGGGCTAGGGCTAGGGTTAGGGCTAGTGTTAGGGCAAGT
>CATKVR010000018.1:160000-167500 GCA_949820135.1 Sylvilagus floridanus | reverse complement strand
AGGGCTAAGTTTAGGGCTAGGGCTATGTTTAGGGTTAGGGTTAGTGTTAGGGTTAGGGCTAGGGCTAGGGTTAAGGCTAGGGCTAGGGATAGGGTTAGGGTTAGGTGTAGGGCTAGGGCTAGGGCTAGGGTTAGGTTTAGGGTTAGGGCTATGGCTAGGGCTAGGGCTAGTGTTAGGTTTAGGGTTAGGGTTAGGGTTATGGTTAGGGCTAGGGCTAGGTCTAGGGCTAGGGCTAGGGTTAGGGCTAGGGCGAGGGTTAGGGTTAGGGTTAGGATTCGGGTTAGGGTGAGGGCTAGGGCTAGGGCTAGGGCTAGGGTTAGGGCTAGGGCTAAGGTTAGGGCTAGGGTTAAGTTTAGGGTTAGGGCTAGGGCTAGGCCTAGGGCTAGTGCTATGGCTAGGTTTAGGGTGAGGGATAGGGCTCAGTTTAGGGCTAGGGCTATGTTTAGGGTTAGGGTTAGTGTTAGGGTTAGGGCTAGGGCTAGGGCTAAGGCTAGGTCTAGGTTTAGGGTTAGGGATAGGGCTAGGGCTAGGGCTAGGTCTAGGTTTAGGGATAGGGATAGGTTTAGGGCTAGGGCTAGGGCTCGGGATAGGTTTAGGGTTAGGGTTAGGGCTATGGCTAGGGCTAGGGTTAGGGCTAGGGTTAAGGTTAGGGCTAGGGTTAGGGTTAGGTTTAGGGTTAGGGTTGGGCTAGGTTTAGGGCTATGGTTAGGTTTAGGGTTAGGGTTAGGGCTAGGTTTAGGGTTAGGTCTAGTGTAAGGTTTAGGGTTAGGGTAAGGGCTAGGGCTAGGGTTAGGGTTAGGGTTAGGGTTAGGGCTAGGGTTTTGGTTAAGGTTAGGGCTAGGGCTAGGGCTTGGGCTAGGGCTTGGTTAGGGTTAGGGTTAGGGTTAGAGTTAGGGTTATGGTTAGGGCTAGGGCTAGGGCTAGGGTTAGGGCTAGGGGTAGGGCTAGGGCTAGGCTTAAGATTAGGGTTAGGGTTAGGGCTAGGGCTAGGGCTAGGGCTAGGGCTAGGGTTAGGTTTAGGGTTAGGGTTAGGGTTATGGTTAGGGCTAGGGCTAGGTCTAGGGTTAGGGCTAGGGCGAGGGTTAGGGTTAGGGTTAGGGCGAGGGTTAGGGGTAGGGTTATGTTTAGGGTTAGGGTGAGGGCTAGGGCTAGGGCTAGGGCTAGGGTTAGGGCTAGGGCTAAGGTTAGGGCTAGGGTTAGGTTTTGAGTTAGGGCTAGGGCTAGGCTAGGGCTAGTGCTATGGCTAGGTTTAGGGTGAGGGATAGGGCTAAGTTTAGTGCTAGGGCTATGTTTAGGGTTAGGGTTAGTGTTAGGGTTAGGGCTAGGGCTAGGGTTAGGGCTAGGGATAGGGATAGGTTTGGGGTTAGGGCTAGGGCTAGGGCTAGGGTTAGGTTTAGGGTTAGGTTTAGGGCTAGGGCTTGGGTTAGGGGTAGGGCTAATGTTAGGTTTAGGGTTAGGGTTAGGGTTAGGGTTACGGATAGGGCTAGGGCTAGGGCTAGGGCTTGGGCTAGTGTTAGGGTTAGGGCTAGGGCTAGGGTTAGGGTAGGGTTAGGGTTAGGTTTAGGGTTAGGGCTAGCGCTAGGGCTAGGGATAGGGCTAGGGTTAGGGTTAGGGTTAGGGATAGGGCTAAGGTTAGGGCTAGGGTTAGGTTTAGGGTTAGGGTTAGGGTTAGGATCAGGGCTACGGCTAGGCTTGGGGTTAGGGCTAGGGCTAGGGCTATGGCTAGGCCTAGGGTTAGGGATAGGTCTAGGGCTAGGGCTAGGGTTAGGTTTAGGGTTAGGGTTAGGGTTAGGGCTAGGGCTGGGGCTGGGGCTAGTGCTAGGGCTAGGACAAGGGCCTGGGCTAGGGCTAGAGGTAGGGTTAGATTTAGGGTTAGGTTTACGGCTAGGGCTAGGGTTAGGGTTAGGTCTAGGGTTAGGTTTAGGGTTAGGGTTGGGGTTAGGGCTAGGGCTAGGGCTATGGCTAGGTTTAGGGTTAGGGCTAGGGCTAGGCTTAGGTTTAGGGTTAGGGTTAGGGCTAGGGCTAGGGTAGGGCTAGGGCTAGGGTTAGGGTTAGATTTAGGGTTAGGGTTAGGGCTAGGTTTAGGGTTAGGGTTAGGGCTAGGGCTAGGGCTAAGGCTAGGTCTAGGTTTAGGGTTAGGGATAGGGCTAGGGCTAGGGCTAGGTTTAGGGTTAGGGATAGGTTTAGGGCTAGGGCTAAGGCTCGGGCTAGGTTTAGGGTTAGGGTTAGGGTTAGGGCTATGTCTAGGGCTAGGGTTAGGGTTAGGGTTAGCGTTAGGGCTAGGGCTAGGGTTAGGTTTAGTGTTAGGGCTAGGAATAGAGCTAGCCCTAGGGTTAGGGTTAGGATTAGGGTTAGGGCTAGGGCTAGGGTTAGGGCTAGGGCTAGGGTTAGGTTTAGGGTTAGGGATAGGTTTATGGCTAGGGCTAGGGCTCCGGCTAGGTTTAGGGTTAAGGTTAGGGCTATGGCTAGGGCTAGGGTTAGGGTTAGTGTTAGCATTAGGGCTAGGGCTAGGGTTAGGTTTAGGGTTAGGGCTAGGGCTACGGCTAGCCCTAGGGTTTGGGTTAGGATTAGGGTTAGGGCTAGGGCTAGGGTTAGGGCTAGGGCTAGGGCTAGGTTTAGGGTTAGGGATAGGTTTATGGCTAGGGCTAGGGCTCGGGCTAGATTTAGGGTTAGGGTTAGGGCTATGGCTAGGGCTAGGGTTTAGGGCTAGGGTTAGGGTTAGGGCTAGGGTTAGGGTTAGGGTTAGGGTTAGGGCTAGGGCTAGGTTTAGGGCTAGGTTTAGGGTTAGGGTTAGGGTTAGGGCTAGGTTTAGGGTTAGGGCTAGGGTTAGGTTTAGGGTTAGGGTTAGGGTTAGGGTTAGGGCTAGGGCTAGGGTTAGGGCTAGGGTTAGGTTTAGGGTTAGGGTTAGGGATAGGTTTAGGGTTAGGGCTAGGGTTAGGTTTAGGGTTAGAGTAAGGGCTAGGGCTAGGGTTAGGGTTAGGGTTAGGGTTAGGGTTAGGGTTAGGGCTAGGGTTTTGGTTAGGTTTAGGGCTAGGGCTAGGGCTTGGTCTAGGGCTAGTGTTAGGGTTAGGGTTAGGGTTAGGTTTAGAGTTAGGGTTATGATTAGGGCTAGGTCTAGGGCTAGGGCTAGGGTTAGGGCTAGGGGTAGGGCTAGGGCTAGGCTTAAGGTTAGGGTTAGGGTTAGGGCTAGGGCTAGGGCTAGGGCTAGGGTTAGGTTTAGGGTTAGGGTTAGAGTTATGGTTAGGGCTAGGGCTAGGGCTACGTCTAGGGTTAGGGCTAGGGCGAGGGTTATGGTTAGGGTTAGGATTCGGGTTAGGGTGAGGGCTAGGGCTAGGGCTAGGGCTAGGGTTAGTGCTAGGGCTAATGTTAGGGCTAGGGTGAGGTTTAGGGTTAGGGCTAGGGCTAGGGCTAGTGCTATGGCTAGGTTTAGGGTGAGGGATAGGGCTAAGTTTAGGGCTAGGGCTATGTTTAGTGTTAGGGTTAGTGTTAGGGTTAAGGCTAGGGCTAGGGTTAGGGCTAGGGCTAGGGATAGGGTTAGGGTTAGGGCTAGGGCTAGGGCTAGGGTTAGGGCTAGGGCTAGGGTTAGGGGTAGGGTTATGTTTAGGGTTAGGGTGAGGGCTAGGGCTTGGGCTAGGGCTAGGTTTAGGGCTAGGGCTAAGGTTAGGGCTAGGGTTAGGTTTAGGGTTAGGGCTAGGGCTAGGCTAGGGCTAGTACTATGGCTAGGTTTAGGGTGAGGGATAGGGCTAAGTTTAGGGCTAGGGCTATGTTTAGGGTTAGGGTTAGTGTTAGGGTTAGGGCTAGGGCTAGGGTTAGGGCTAGGGCTAGGGATAGGGTTGGTGTTAGGGCTAGGGCTAGGGCTAGGGCTAGGGTTAGGTTTAGGGTTAGGGTTAGGGCTAGGGCTTGGGTTAGGGGTAGGGCTAATGTTAGGTTTAGGGTTAGGTTTAGGGTTAGGGCTAGCGCTAGGGCTAGGGATAGTGCTAGGGTTAGGGTTAGGGTTAGGGATAGTGCTAAGGTTATTGCTAGGGCTAGGTTAAGGGTTAGGGTTAGGGTTAGGTTCAGGGCTAGGGCTAGGCTTGGGGCTGGGGCTAGGGCTAGGGCTAGGGCTAGGGCTAGGGTTAGGGATAGGTCTAGGGCTAGTGCTAGGGCTATGCTTAGGGTTACGGTTACGGCTAGGGCTAGGCTTGGGGCTAGGGTTAGGTTTAGGGTTAGGGCTAGGGCTAAGGTTAGGGCTAGGGTTAGGTTTAGGGTTAGGGCTAGGGCTAGGCCTAGGGCTAGTGCTATGGCTAGGTTTAGGGTGAGGGATAGGGCTCAGTTTAGGGCTAGGGCTATGTTTAGGGTTAGGGTTAGTGTTAGGGTTAGGGCTAGGTCTAGGGTTAGGGCTAGGGCTAGGGATATGGTTAGGTCTAGGTTTAGGGTTAGGGATAGGGCTTTGGCTAGGGCTAGGTCTAGGTTTAGGGATAGGTTTAGGGCTATGGCTAAGGCTCGGGCTAGGTTTAGGGTTAGGGATAGGGCTATGGCTAGGGCTAGGGTTAGGGTTAGGGTTAGCGTTAGGGCTAGCCCTAGGGTTAGGGTTAGGATTAGGGTTAGGGCTAGGGCTAGGGTTAGGGCTAGGGCTAGGGCTAGGGCTAAGTTTAGGGTTAGGGATAGGTTTAGGGCTAGGGCTAGGGCTCGGAATAGGTTTAGGGTTAGGGTTAGGGCTATGGCTAGGGCTAGGGTTAGGGCTAGGGTTAAGGTTAGGGCTAGGGTTAGGGTTAGGTTTAGGGTTAGGGTTGGGCTAGGTTTAGGGCTATGGTTAGGTTTAGGGTTAGGGTTAGGGCTAGGTTTAGGGTTAGGTCTAGTGTTAGGTTTAGGGTTAGAGTAAGGGCTAGGGCTAGGGTTAGGGTTAGGGTTAGGGTTAGGGCTAGGGTTTTGGTTAAGGTTAGGGCTAGGGCTAGGGCTTGGGCTAGGGCTTGGTTAGGGTTAGGGTTAGGGTTAGAGTTAGGGTTATGGTTATGGCTAGGGCTAGGGCTAGGGTTAGGGCTAGGGGTAGGGCTAGGGCTAGGCTTAAGATTAGGGTTAGGGTTAGGGCTAGGGCTAGGGCTAGGGCTAGGGTTAGGTTTAGGGTTAGGGTTAGGGTTATGGTTAGGGCTAGGGCTAGGGCTAGGGTTAGGGCTAGGGCGAGGGTTAGGGTTAGGGTTAGGATTCGGGTTAGGGTGAGGGCTAGGGCTAGGGCTAGGGCTAGGGTTAGGGCTAGGGCTAATGTTAGGGCTAGGGTGAGGTTTAGGGTTAGGGCTAGGGCTAGGGCTAGTGCTATGGCTAGGTTTAGGGTGAGGGATAGGGCTAAGTTTAGGGCTAGGGCTATGTTTAGTGTTAGGGTTAGTGTTAGGGTTAAGGCTAGGGCTAGGGTTAGGGCTAGGGCTAGGGTTAGGGCTAGGGCGAGGGTTAGGTGTAGGGTTATGTTTAGGGTTAGGGTGAGCGCTAGGGCTAGGGCTAGGGCTAGGGCTAGGGTTAGGGCTAGGGTTAGGGCTAGGGCTAGGGCTAGGGCTAGGGCTAGGGTTAGGGCTAGGGGTAGGGCTAGGGGTAGGTCTAGGGCTAGGCTTAAGTTTAGGGTTAGGGTTAGGGCTAGGGCTAGGGCTAGGGCTAGGGTTAGGGTTAGGGTTAGGGTTAGGATTAGGATTAGGGTGAGGGCTAGGGCTAGGGCTAGGGCTAGGGTTAGGGCTAGGGCTAAGGTAAGGGCTAGGGTTAGGTTTAGGGTTAGGGCTAGGGCTAGGGCTAGGGCTAGTCCTATGGCTAGGTTTTGGGTGAGGGATAAGGCTACGTTTAGGGCTAGGGCTATGTTTAGGGTTAGGGTTAGTGTTAGGGTTAGGGCTAGGGCTAGGGTTAAGGCTAGGGCTAGGGATAGGGTTAGGGTTAGGAGTAGGGCTAGGGCTAGGGCTAGGGTTAGGTTTAGGGTTAGGGCTATGGCTAGGACTAGGGCTAGGGTTAGGTTTAGGGTTAGGATTAAGGTTAGGGTCAGGGTTATGGTTAGGGCTAGGGCTAGGTCTAGGGCTAGGGCTAGGGTTAGGGCTAGGGCGAGGGTTAGGGTTAGGGTTAGGATTCGGGTTAGGGTGAGGGCTAGGGCTAGGGTTAGGGCTAGGGCTAAGGTTAGGGCTAAGGTTAGGGCTAGGGTGAGGTTTAGGGTTAGGGCTAGGGCTAGGGCTAGTGCTATGGCTAGGTTTAGGGTGAGGGATAGGGCTAAGTTTAGGGCTAGGGCTATGTTTAGTGTTAGGGTTAGTGTTAGGGTTAAGGCTAGGGCTAGGGTTAGGGCTAGGGCTAGGGATAGGGTTAGGGTTAGGGCTAGGGCTAGGGCTAGGGCTAGGGTTAGGGCTAGGGCGAGGATTAGGTGTAGGGTTATGTTTAGGGTTAGGGTGAGGGCTAGGGCTAGGGCTAGGGCTAGGGTTAGGGCTAGGGCTAAGGTTAGGGCTAGGGTTAGGTTTAGGGTTAGGGCTAGGGCTACGCTAGGGCTAGTGCTATGGCTAGGTTTAGGGTGAGGGATAGGGCTAAGTTTAGGGCTAGGGCTATGTTTAGGGTTAGGGTTAGTGTTAGGGTTAGGGCTAGGGGTAGGGTTAGGGCTAGGGCTAGGGATAGGGTTGGTGTTAGGGCTAGGGCTAGTGCTAGGGCTAGGGTTAGGTTTAGGGTTAGGGTTAGGGCTAGGGCTTGGGTTAGGGGTAGGGCTAATGTTAGGTTTAGGGTTAGGGTTAGGGCTAGGGTTAGGGTTAGGGTTAGGGTTAGGGCTAGGGCTAGGGCTAGGGCTTGGGCTAGTGTTAGGGTTAGGGCTAGGGCTAGGGTTAGGGTAGGGTTAGGGTTAGGTTTAGGGTTAGGGCTAGCGCTAGGGCTAGGGATAGGGCTAGGTGTAGGGTTAGTGTTAGGGATAGTGCTAAGGTTATGGCTAGGGCTAGGTTAAGCGTTAGGGTTAGGGTTAGGATCAGGGCTAGGGCTAGGCTTGGGGCTAGGGCTAGGGCTAGGGCTAGGGTTAGGGTAGGTCTAGGGCTAGGGCTAGGGCTATGCTTAGGGTTACGGTTAGGGCTAGGGCTAGGCTTGGGGCTAGGGCTAGGGCTAGGGCTAGGGTTAGGGCTTGGGCTAGGGTTAGGGTTAGGGATAGGGCTAGGTTTCGGGCTAGGGCTAGGGTTAGGTTTAGGGTTAGGGCTAGGGTTGGGGCTGGGGCTAGTGCAAGGGCTAGGGCGAAGGCTAGGGCTAGGGCTAGGGGTAGGGTTAGGGTTAGATTAAGGGTTAGGTTTATGGCTAGGGCTAGGGTTAGGGTTAGGGCTAGGGTTAGGGTTAGGGTTACGTTTAGGGTTAGGGCTAGGACTAGAGATAGGGCTAGGGCTAGGGTTAGGGTTAGGTTTAGGGTCAGGGTTAGGGTAAGGGCTAGGGCTAGGGCTAGGGCTCGTGTTAGGGTTAGGGTTAGGGTCAGGGTTAGGGCTAGGGCTAGGGTTAGGGCTAGGGTTAGGTCTAGGGCTAGGGCTTGGGCTAGGGCTAGGG
>CATKVR010000018.1:117500-122500 GCA_949820135.1 Sylvilagus floridanus | reverse complement strand
TAGGGCTATGGCTAGGGCTAGGGTTAGGGTTAGGGTTAGAGTTAGGGCTAGGGCTAGGGTTAGGTTTAGGGTTAGGGCTAGGGCTAGGGCTAGCCCTAGGGTTAGGGTTAGGATTAGGGTTAGGGCTAGGGCTAGGGTTAGGGCTAGGGCTAGGGCTAGGGTTAGGGCTTGGGCTAGGGTTAGGGTTAGGGCTATGGCTAGGGCTAGGGTTAGGGCTAGGGTTAAGGTTAGGGCTAGGGTTAGGGTTAGGTCAAGTGTTGGGTTTAGGGTTAGAGTAAGGGCTAGGGCTAGGGTTAGGGTTAGGGTTAGGGTTAGGGCTAGGGTTTTGGTTAGGGTTAGGGCTAGGGCTAGGGCTTGGGCTAGGGCTAGGGTTAGGGTTAGAGTTAGGGTTAGGGTTAGAGTTAGGGTTATGGTTAGGGCTAGGGCTAGGGCTAGGGTTAGGTCTAGGGGTAGGGCTAGGGCTAGGCTTAAGGTTAGGGTTAGGGTTAGGGCTAGGGCTAGGGCTAGGGCTAGGGTTAGGTTTAGGGTTAGGGTTAGGTTATGGTTAGGGCTAGGGCTAGGGCTAGGGCTAGGGTTAGGGCTAGGGCGAGGGTTAGGGTTAGGGTTAGGATTCGGGTTAGGGTGAGGGCTAGGGCTAGGGCTAGGGCTAGGGTTAGGGCTAGGGCTAATGTTAGGGCTAGGGTGAGGTTTAGGGTTAGGGCTAGGGCTAGGGCTAGTGCTATGGCTAGGTTTAGGGTGAGGGATAGGGCTAAGTTTACGCCTAGGGCTATGTTTAGTGTTAGGGTTAGTGTTAGGGTTAAGGCTAGGGCGAGGGTTAGGGCTAGGGCTAGGGATAGGGTTAGGGTTAGGGCTAGGGCTAGGGCTAGGGCTAGGGTTAGGGCTAGGGCGAGGGTTAGGGGTAGGGTTATGTTTAGGGTTAGGGTGAGGGCTAGGGCTAGGGCTAGGGCTAGGGTTAGGGCTAGGGCTAAGGTTAGGGCTAGGGTTAGGTTTAGGGTTAGGGCTAGGGCTAGGCTAGGGCTAGTGCTATGGCTAGGTTTAGGGTGAGGGAAAAGTCTAAGTTTAGGGCTAGGGCTATGTTTAGGGTTAGGGTTAGTGTTAGGGTTAGGGCTAGGGCTAGGGTTAGGGCTAGGGCTAGGGATAGGGTTGGGGTTAGGGCTAGGGCTAGGGCTAGGGCTAGGGTTAGGTTTAGGGTTAGGGTTAGGGCTAGGGCTTGGGTTAGGGGTAGGGCTAATGTTAGGTTTACGGTTAGGGTTAGGGCTAGGGTTAGGGTTAGGGTTACGGTTAGGGCTAGGGCTAGGGCTAGGGCTTGGGCTAGTGTTAGGGTTAGGGCTAGGGCTAGGGTTAGGGTAGGGTTAGGGTTAGGTTTAGGGTTAGGGCTAGCGCTAGGGCTAGGGATAGGGCTAGGGTTAGGGTTAGGGTTAGGGATAGTGCTAAGGTTATGGCTAGGGCTAGGTTAAGGGTTAGGGTTAGGGTTAGGATCAGGGCTAGGGCTAGGCTTGGGGCTAGGGTTAGGGCTAGGGCTAGGGCTAGGGTTAGGGATAGGTCTAAGGCTAGGGCTAGGGCTATGCTTAGGGTTACGGTTAGGGCTAGGGCTAGGCTTGGGGCTAGGGCTAGGGCTAGGGCTAGGGTTAGGGCTTGGGCTAGGGTTTGGGTTAGGGATAGGGCTAGGTTTCGGGCTAGGCCTAGGGTTAGGTTTAGGGTTAGGGCTAGGGTTGGGGCTGGGGCTAGTGCAAGGGCTAGGGCGAAGGCTAGGGCTAGGGCTAGGGCTAGGGTTAGGGTTAGATTTAGGGTTAGGTTTAGGGCTAGGGCTAGGGTTAGGGTTAGGGCTAGGGTTAGGGTTAGGGTTACGTTTAGGGTTAGGGCTAGGACTAGAGCTAGGGCTAGGGCTAGGGTTAGGGTTAGGTTTAGGGTCAGGGTTAGGGTTAGGGCTAGGGCTAGGGCTAGGGCTAGGGCTCGTGTTAGGGTTAGGGTTAGGGTCAGGGTTAGGGCTAGGGCTAGGGTTAGGTCTAGGGTTAGGGCTAGGGCTAGGGCTTGGGCTAGGGCTAGGGTTAGGGTTAGGGTTAGGGTTATGGTTAGGGCTAGGGCTAGGGCTAGGGCTAGGGTTAGGGCTAGGGGTAGGGCTAGGGGTAGGGCTAGGGCTAGGCTTAAGGTTAGGGTTAGGGTTAGTGCTAGGGCTAGGTCTAGGGCTAGGTTTAGGGTTAAGTTTAGGGTTAGGGTTATGGTTAGGGCTAGGGCTAGGGCTAGGGCTAGGGTTAGGGTTAGGGTTAGGATTAGGATTAGGGTGAGGGCTAGGGCTTGGGCTAGGTCTAGGGTTAGGGCTACGGCTAAGGTTAGGGCTAGGGTTAGGTTTAGGGTTAGGGCTAGGGCTAGGGCTAGGGCTAGGGCTAGGGCTATGGCTAGGTTTATGGTGAGGGATAGGGCTAAGTTTAGGGCTAGGGCTATGTTTAGGGTTAGGGTTAGTGTTAGGGTTAGGGCTAGGGCTAGGGTTAAGGCTAGGTCTAGGGATAGGGTTAGGAGTAGGGCTAGGGCTAGGGCTAGGGTTAGGTTTAGGGTTAGGGCTAGGGCTAGGGCTAGGGTTAGGTTTAGGGTTAGGGCTAGGGTTAGGTTTAGGGTTAGGGCTATGGCTAGGGCTAGGGCTAGGGTTAGGCTTAGGGTTAGGGTTAGGGTTAGGGTTATGGTTAGGGCTAGGGCTAGGGCTATGGCTAGGGCTAGGGTTAGGGCTAGGGCGAGGGTTAGGGTTAGGGTTAGGATTCGGGTTAGGGTGAGGGCTAGGGCTAGGGCTAGGGTTAGGTATAGGGCTAAGGTTAGGGCTAGGGTTAGGTTTAGGGTTAGGGCTAGGGCTAGGGCTAGGGCTAGGGCTAGTGCTATGGCTAGGTTTAGGGTGAGGGATAGGGCTAAGTTTAGGGCTAGGGCTATGTTTAGGGTTAGGGTTAGTGTTAGGTTTAGGGCTAGGGCTAGGGCTAAGGCTAGGTCTAGGTTTAGGGTTAGGGATAGGGCTAGGGCTAGGGCTAGGCCTAGGTCTAGTTTTAGGGATAGGTTTAGGGCTAGGGCTAAGGCTCGGGCTAAGTTTAGGGTTGGGATAGGGCTATGGCTAGGGCTAGGGTTAGGGTTAGGGTTAGCGTTAGGGCTAGGGCTAGGGTTAGGTTTAGTGTTAGGGCTAGGGTTAGGGCTAGCCCTAGGGTTAGGGTTAGGATTAGGGTTAGGGCTAGGGCTAGGGTTAGGGCTAGGGCTAGGGTAAGGTTTAGGGTTAGGGATAGGTTTATGGCTAGGGCTAGGACTCGGGCTAGGTTTAGGGTTAGGGTTAGGGCTATGGCTAGGGCTAGGGTTAGGGTTAGTGTTAGCGTTAGGCTAGGGCTAGGGTTAGGTTTAGGGTTAGGGCTAGGGCTAGGGCTAGCCTTAGGGTTAGGTTTAGGATTAGGGTTAGGGCTAGGGCTAGGGTTAGGGCTAGGGCTAGGGCTAGGGCTAAGTTTAGGGTTAGGGATAGGTTTAGGGCTAGGGCTAGGGCTCGGGATAGGTTTAGGGTTAGGGTTAGGGCTATGGCTAGGGCTAGGGTTAGGGCTAGGTTTAAGGTTAGGGCTAGGGTTAGGGTTAGGTTTAGGGTTAGGGTTTGGGTTAGGGTTAGGGTTATGGCTAGGGCTATTGCTAGGGCTAGGGCTAGGTCTAGGGCTAGTGTTAGTGTTAGGGCTAGGGCTAATGTTAGGTCTAGGGCTAGGTTTCGGGTTAGGGCTAGGGCTAGGGCTAGGGCTAGTGCTATGGCTAGGTTTTGGGTGAGGGATAGGGCTAAGTTTAGGGCTAGGGCTATGTTTAGGGTTAGGGTTAGTGTTAGGGTTAGAGCTAGGGCTAGGGTTAGGGCTAGGGCTAGGGATAGGGTTAGGGTTAGGGCTAGGGCTAGGGCTAGGGCTAGGGTTAGGTTTAGGGTTAGGGTTAGGGCTAGGGCTTGAGTTAGGGCTAGGACTAATGTTAGGTTTAGGGTTAGGGTTATGGCTAGGGTTAGGGCTAGGGCTAATGTTAGGTAGGGTTAGGGTTAGGGCTAGGGTTAGGGTTAGGGTTACGGTTAGGGCTAGGCCTAGGGCTAGGGCTTGGGCTAGTGTTATGGTTAGGGCTAGGGCTAGGGTTAGGGTAGGGTTAGGGTTAGGTTTAGGGATAGGGCTAGCGCTAGAGCTAGGGATTGGGCTAGGGGTAGGGTTAGGGTTAGGGATAGTGCTTAGGTTATGGCTAGGGCTAGGTTAAGGGTTAGGGTTAGGGTTAGGATCAGGGCTAGGGCTAGGCTTGGGGCTAGGGCTAGGGCTAGGGCTAGGGCAAGGGCTAGGGCTAGGGCTAGGGTTAGGGATAGGTCTAGGGCTAGGGGTAGGGCTAGGGCTATGCTTAGGGTTACGGATAGGGCTAGGGCTAGGCTTGGGGCTAGGGCTAGGGCTAGGGGTAGGGCTTGGGCTAGGGTTAGGGTTAGGGATAGGGATAGGTTTCGGGCTAGGGCTAGGGTTAGGTTTAGGGTTAGGGCTAGGGTTGTGGCTGGGGCTAGTGCAAGGGCTAGGGCGAGGGCTAGGGCTAGGGTTAGGGCTAGGGTTAGGGTTAGATTTAGGGTTAGGTTTAGGGCTATGGCTAGGGTTAGGGTTAGGGCTAGGGTTAGGGTTAGGGTTAGGTTTAGGGTTAGGGCTAGGCCTAGAGCTAGGGCTAGGGCTAGGGCTAGCCCTAGGGTTAGGGTTAGGATTAGGGTTAGGGCTAGGGCTAGGGTTAGGGCTAGGGCTAGGGTTAGGTTTAGGATTAGGGATAGGTTTATGGCTAGGGCTAGGGCTCGGGCTAGGTTTAGGGTTATGGTTAGGGCCATGGCTAGGGCTAGGTTTACGGTTAGTGTTAGCGTTAGGGCTAGGGCTAGGGTTAGGTTTAGGGTTAGGGCTAGGGCTACGGCTAGCCCTAGGGTTAGGGTTAGGATTAGGGTTAGGGCTAGGGCTAGGGTTAGGGCTAGGGCTAGGGCTAGGTTTAGGGTTAGGGATAGGTTTAGG
>CATKVR010000018.1:110000-112500 GCA_949820135.1 Sylvilagus floridanus | reverse complement strand
GATAAGGGTTAGGGCTAGGGCTAGGGTTAGGGCTAGGGCTAGGGTTAGGTTTAGGGTTAGGGATAGGTTTATGGCTAGGGCTAGGGCTCGGGCTAGGTTTAGGGTTAGGGTTAGGGCTATGGCTAGGGCTAGGGTTAGGGTTAGTGTTAGCGTTAGGGCTAGGGCTAGGGTTAGGTTTAGGGTTACGGCTAGGGCTAGGGCTAGCCCTAGGGTTAGGGTTAGGATTAGGGTTAGGGCTAGGGCAAGGGTTAGGGCTAGGGCTAGGGCTAGGTTTAGGGTTAGGGATAGGTTTAGGGCTAGGACTAGTGCTCGGGCTAGGTTTAGGGTTAGTGTTAGGTCTATGGCTAGGGCTAGGGTTTAGGGCTAGGGTTAGGGTTAGGGCTAGGGTTAGGGTTAGGGTTAGGGATAGGGCTAGGGCTAGGTTTAGGGCTAGGTTTAGGTTTAGGGTTAGGGTTAGGGCTAGGTTAAGGGTTCGGGTTAGGGTTAGGATCAGGGCTAGGGCTAGGCTTGGGGCTAGGGCTAGGGCTAGGGCTAGGGCTAGGGTTAGGGATAGGTCTAGGGCTAGGGCTAGGGTTAGGGTTAGGGTTAGGTTTAGGGTTAGGGCTAGGGCTGGGGCTGGGGCTAGTGCTAGGGCTACGACAAGGGCTAGGGTTAGGTTTAGGGTTAGGGTTAGGGCTAGGGTTTGGGTTAGGGGTAGGGCTAATGTTAGGTTTAGGGTTAGGGTTAGGGCTAGGGGTAGGGTTAGGGCTAGGGTTAGGGTTAGGGTTAGGGCTAGGTCTAGGGCTAGGGCTAGGGTTAGGGTTAGGGATATGTCTAGGGCTAAGGCTAGGGTTAGGGTTAGGGTTAGGATTAGGGCTAGGGCTAGGATTGGGGCTAGGGTTAGGGCTAGGGCTAGGGCTAGGGCTAGGGTTAGGGTTAGGGATATGTCTAGGGCTAGGGCTAGGGTTAGGGTTAGAGTTAGGGTTAGGGCTAGGGCTGGGGCTGGGGCTAGGGTTAGGGGTAGGGCTAGTGTTAGGTTTAGGGTTTCGGTTAGGGCTAGGGTTAGGGTTAGGGTTACGGTTAGTGCTAGGGCTTGGGCTAGGGCTAGTGTTAGGGTTAGGGCTAGGCCTAGGGTTAGGGTAGGGTTAGGGTTAGGTTTAGGGTTAGGTCTTGGCTAGGGCTAGGGATAGGGCTAGGGGTAGGGTTAGGGTTAGGGATAGTGCTAAGGTTAAGGTTAGGGCTAGGTTTAGGGTTAGGGTTAGGGTTAGGATTTGGGCCAGGGCTAGGATTGGGGCTAGGGTTAGGGCTAGGGCTAGGGCTAGGGCTAGGGCTAGGGTTAGGGTTAGGGATATGTCTAGGGCTAGGGCTAGGGTTAGGGTTAGAGTTAGGGTTAGGGCTAGGGCTGGGGCTGGGGCTAGTGCTAGGGCTAGGACAAGGGCTAGGGCTAGGGCTAGAGTTAGGTTTAGATTTAGGGTTAGGTTTACGGCTATGGCTAGTGTTAGGGTTAGGTCTAGGGTTAGGGTTCGGGTTAGGTTAGGGTTAGGGCTAGGGCTAGGGCTAGGTTTAGGATTAGTGTTAGCGTTAGGGCTAGGGCTAGGGTTAGGTTTAGGGTTAGGGCTAGGGCTACGGCTAGCCCTAGGGTTAGGGTTAGGATTAGGGTTAGGGCTAGGGCTAGGGTTAGGGCTAGGGCTAGGGCTCGGTTTCGGGTTAGGGATAGGTTTAGGGCTAGGGCGAGGGCTCGGGCTAGATTTAGGGTTAGGGTTAGGGCTATGGCTAGGGATAGGGTTTAGGGCTAGGGTTAGGGTTAGGGCTAGGGTTAGGGTTAGGGTTAGGGATAGGGCTAGGGCTAGGTTTAGGGCTAGGATTAGGTTTAGGGTTAGGGTTAGGGCTAGGTTAAGGGTTCGGGTTAGGGTTAGGATCAGGGCTAGGGCTAGGCTTGGGGCTAGTTTTAGGGTTAGGGTTAGGGTTAGGGCTACGTTTAGGGTTAGGGCTAGGGTTAGGTTTAGGGTTAGAGTAAGGGCTAGGGCTAGGGTTAGGGTTAGGGTTAGGGTTAGGGTTACGGTTTTGGTTAGGGTTAGGGCTAGGGCTAGGGCTTGGGCTATGGCTAGGGTTCGGGTTAGGGTTAGGGTTAGGTTAGGTTTAGGGTTATGGTTAGGGCTTAGGCTAGGGCTAGGGCTAGGTTTAGGGCTAGGGGTAGGGCTAGGGTAGGCTTAAATTTAGGGTTAGGGTTAGGGCTAGGGCTAGGCTAGGGCTAGGGCTAGGGTTAGGTTTAGGGTTAGGGTTAGGGTTATGGTTAGGGCTAGGGCTAGGGCTAGGGCTAGGGCTAGGGCTAGGGTTAGGGCCAGGGCGAGGGTTAGGGTTAGGGTTAGGATTCGGGTTAGGGTGAGGGCTAGGGCTAGGACTAGGGTTAGGGCTAGGGCTAATGTTAGGGCTAGGGTTAGGTTTAGGGTTAGGGCTAGGGCTAGGGCTAGGGCTAGTGCTATGGCTAGGTTTGGAGTGAGGGATAGGGCTAAGTTTAGGG
>CATKVR010000018.1:92500-105000 GCA_949820135.1 Sylvilagus floridanus | reverse complement strand
TAGGGTTAGGGCTATGGCTAGGGCTAGGTTTAGGGTTAGTGTTAGCGTTAGTGCTAGGGCTAGGGATAGGTTTAGGGTTAGGGCTAGGGCTAGGGCTAGCCCTAGCTTTTGGGTTAGGATTAGGGTTAGGACTAGGGCTATGGTTAGGGCTAGGGCTAGGGCTAGGTTTAGGGTTAGGGATAGGTTTAGGGCTAGGGCTAGGGCTCGGGCTAGGTTTAGGGTTAGGGTTAGGGCTATGGCTAGGGCTAGGGTTAGGGCTAGGGTTAGGGTTAGGGCTAGGGTTAGGGTTAGGGTTAGGGTTAGGGTTAGGGCTAGGGCTAGGGTTAGGGCTAGGGTTAGGGTTAGGGCTAGTTTTAGGGTTAGGGTTAGGGTTAGGTTTAGGGTTAGAGTAAGGGCTAGGGCTAGGGTTAGGGTTAGGGTTAGGGTTAGGGCTAGGGCTAGGGCTAGGGCTAGGGTTAGGGTTAGGGTTAGGGTTAGAGTTAGGGTTATGGTTAGGGCTAGGGCTAGGGCTAGGGCTAGGGTTAGGGCTAGGGCTAGGGCTAGGGTTAGGTTTAGGGTTAGGGTTAGGGTTATGGTTAGGGCTAGGGCTAAGGCTAGGGCTAGGGTTAGGGCTAGGGCGAGGGTTAGGGTTAGGGTTAGGATTCGGGTTAGGGTGAGGGCTAGGGCTAGGACTAGGTCTAGGGTTAGGGCTAGGGCTAGGGTTAGGTTTAGGGTTAGGTTTAGGGTTAGGGCTAGGGCTAGGGCTAGGGCTAGTGCTATGGCTAGGTTTAGGGTGAGGGATAGGGCTAAGTTTAGGTCTAGGGCTATGTTTAGTGTTAGGGTTAGTGTTAGGGTTAGGGCTAGGGCTAGGGTTAGGGCTAGGGCTAGGGATAGGGTTAGGGTTAGGGCTAGGGCTAGGGCTAGGGCTAGGGTTAGGGCTAGGGCGAGGGTTAGGGGTAGGGTTAGGATTCGGGTTAGGGTGAGGGCTAGGGCTAGGGCTAGGGCTAGGGTTAGGGCTAGGGCTAAGGTTAGGGCTAGGGTTAGGTTTAGGGTTAGGGCTAGGGCTAGGTCTAGTGCTATGGCTAGGTTTAGGGTCAGGGATAGGGCTAAGTTTAGGGCTAGGGCTATGTTTAGGGTTAGGGTTAGTGTTAGGGTTAGGGCTAGGGCTAGGGTTAGGGCTAGGGCTAGGGATAGGTTTTGGGGTTAGGGCTAGGGCTAGGGCTAGGGTTAGGTTTAGGGTTAGGGTTAGGGCTAGGGCTTGGGTTAGGGGTAGGGCTAATGTTAGGTTTACGGTTAGGGTTAGGGCTAGGGTTATGGTTAGGGTTACGGTTAGGGCTAGGGCTAGGGCTAGGGCTTGGGCTAGTGTTAGGGTTAGGGTTAGGGCTAGTGTTAGGGTAGGGTTAGGGTTAGGTTTAGGGTTAGGGCTAGCGCTAAGGCTAGGGATAGGGCTAGGGTTAGGGTTAGGGTTAGGGATAGTGCTAAGGTTATGGCTAGGGCTAGGTTAAGGGTTAGGGTTAGGGTTAGGATCAGGGCTAGGGCTAGGCTTGGAGCTGGGGCTAGGGCTAGGGCTAGGGCTAGGGCTAGGGATAGGTCTAGGGCTAGGGCTAGGGCTATGCTTAGGGTTACGGTTATGGCTAGGGCTAGGCTTGGGGCTAGGGCTAGGGCTAGGGCTTGGGCTAGGGTTAGGGTTAGGGATAGGGCTAGGTTTCGGGCTATGGCTAGGTTTAGGTTTAGGGTTAGGGCAGTGCTAGGGCTACGGCTAGGGTTAGGGTTAGGGTTAGGATTAGGATTAGGGTGAGGGCTAGGGCTAGGGCTAGGGCTAGGGTTAGGGCTAGGGATAAGGTTAGGGCTAGGGTTAGGTTTAGGGTTAGGGCTAGGGCTAGGGCTAGGGCTATGGCTAGGTTTAGGGTGAGGGATAGGGCTAAGTTTAGGGCTAGGGCTATGTTTAGGGTTAGGGTTAGTGTTAGGGTTAGGGCTAGGGCTAGGGTTAAGGCTAGGGCTAGGGATAGGGTTAGGGTTAGGAGTAGGGCTAGGGCTAGGGCTAGTGCTATGGCTAGGTTTAGGGTGAGGGATAGGGCTAAGTTTAGGTCTAGGGCTATGTTTAGTGTTAGGGTTAGTGTTAGGGTTAGGGCTAGGGCTAGGGTTAGGGCTAGGGCTAGGGATAGGGTTAGGGTTAGGGCTAGGGCTAGGGCTAGGGCTAGGGTTAGGGCTAGGGCGAGGGTTAGGGGTAGGGTTAGGATTCGGGTTAGGGTGAGGGCTAGGGCTAGGGCTAGGGCTAGGGTTAGGGCTAGGGCTAAGGTTAGGGCTAGGGTTAGGTTTAGGGTTAGGGCTAGGGCTAGGTCTAGTGCTATGGCTAGGTTTAGGGTCAGGGATAGGGCTAAGTTTAGGGCTAGGGCTATGTTTAGGGTTAGGGTTAGTGTTAGGGTTAGGGCTAGGGCTAGGGTTAGGGCTAGGGCTAGGGATAGGTTTTGGGGTTAGGGCTAGGGCTAGGGCTAGGGTTAGGTTTAGGGTTAGGGTTAGGGCTAGGGCTTGGGTTAGGGGTAGGGCTAATGTTAGGTTTACGGTTAGGGTTAGGGCTATGGTTATGGTTAGGGTTACGGTTAGGGCTAGGGCTAGGGCTAGGGCTTGGGCTAGTGTTAGGGTTAGGGCTAGGGCTAGTGTTAGGGTAGGGTTAGGGTTAGGTTTAGGGTTAGGGCTAGCGCTAAGGCTAGGGATAGGGCTAGGGTTAGGGTTAGGGTTAGGGATAGTGCTAAGGTTATGGCTAGGGCTAGGTTAAGGGTTAGGGTTAGGGTTAGGATCAGGGCTAGGGCTAGGCTTGGGGCTAGGCTTGGAGCTGGGGCTAGGGCTAGGGCTAGGGCTAGGGCTAGGGATAGGTCTAGGGCTAGGGCTAGGGCTATGCTTAGGGTTACGGTTATGGCTAGGGCTAGGCTTGGGGCTAGGGCTAGGGCTAGGGCTTGGGCTAGGGTTAGGGTTAGGGATAGGGCTAGGTTTCGGGCTATGGCTAGGTTTAGGTTTAGGGTTAGGGCAGTGCTAGGGCTACGGCTAGGGTTAGGGTTAGGGTTAGGATTAGGATTAGGGTGAGGGCTAGGGCTAGGGCTAGGGCTAGGGTTAGGGCTAGGGATAAGGTTAGGGCTAGGGTTAGGTTTAGGGTTAGGGCTAGGGCTAGGGCTAGGGCTATGGCTAGGTTTAGGGTGACGGATAGGGCTAAGTTTAGGGCTAGGGCTATGTTTAGGGTTAGGGTTAGGGTTAGTGTTAGGGTTAGGGCTAGGGCTAGGGTTAAGGCTAGGGCTAGGGATAGGGTTAGGGTTAGGAGTAGGGCTAGGGCTAGGGTAGGGCTAGGGTTAGGGTTAGATTTAGGGTTAGGGTTAGGGCTAGGGGTAGGGTTAGTGTTAGTGTTAGGGTTAGGGCTAGGACTAGGGCTAAGGCTAGGTCTAGGTTTAGGGTTAGGGATAGGGCTAGGGCTAGGGCTAGGTTTAGGGTTAGGGATAGGTTTAGGGCTAGGGCTAGGGCTCGGGCTAGATTTAGGGTTAGGGTTAGGGCTATGGCTAGGGCTAGGGTCAGGGTTAGGGTTAGCGTTAGGGCTAGGGTTAGGGTTAGGTTTAGTGTTAGGGCTAGGAATAGGGCTAGCCCTAGGGTTAGGGTTAGGATTAGGGTTAGGGCTAGGGCTAGGGTTAGGGCTAGGGCTAGGGTTAGGTTTAGTGTTAGGGATAGGTTTATGGCTAGGGCTAGGGCTCGGGCTAGGTTTAGGGCTAGGGTTAGGGCTATGGCTAGGGCTAGGTTTAGGGTTAGTGTTAGCGTTAGTGCTAGGGCTAGGGATAGGTTTAGGGTTAGGGCTAGGGCTAGGGCTAGCCCTAGGGTTAGGGTTAGGATTAGGGTTAGGGCTAGGGCTATGGTTAGGGCTAGGGCTAGGGCTAGGTTTAGGGTTAGGGATAGGTTTAGGGTTAGGGCTAGGGCTCGGGCTAGGTTTAGGGTTAGGGTTAGGGCTATGGCTAGGGCTAGGGTTAGGGCTAGGGTTAGGGTTAGGTCTAGGGTTAGGGTTAGGGTTAGGGTTAGGGCTAGGGCTAGTGTTAGGGCTAGGGTTAGGGTTAGGGCTAGTTTTAGGGTTAGGGTTACGGTTAGGTTTAGGGTTAGAGTAAGGACTAGGGCTAGGGTTAGGGTTAGGGTTAGGGTTAGGGCTAGGGCTTGGGCTAGGGCTAGGGTTAGGGTTAGGGTTAGGGTTAGGGTTAGAGTTAGGGTTATGGTTAGGGCTAGGGCTAGGGCTAGGTCTAGGGTTAGGGCTAGGGGTAGGGCTAGGGCTAGGCTTAAGTTTAGGGTTAGGGTTAGGGCTAGGTCTAGGGCTAGGGCTAGGGCTAGGGTTAGGTTTAGTGTTAGGGTTAGGGTTATGGTTAGGGCTAGGGCTAGGGCTAGGGCTAGGGCTAGGGTTAGGGCTAGGGCGAGGGTTAGGGTTAGGGTTAGGATTCGGGTTAGGGTGAGGGCTAGGCCTAGGACTAGGGCTAGGGTTAGGGCTAGGGCTAGGGTTAGGTTTAGGGTTAGGTTTAGGGTTAGGGCTAGGGCTAGGGCTAGGGCTAGTGCTATGGCTAGGTTTAGGGTGAGGGATAGGGCTAAGTTTAGGTCTAGGGCTATGTTTAGTGTTAGGGTTAGTGTTAGGGTTAGGGCTAGGGCTAGGGTTAGGGCTAGGGCTAGGGATAGGGTTAGGGTTAGGGCTAGGGCTAGGGCTAGGGCTAGGGTTAGGGCTAGGGCGAGGGTTAGGGGTAGGGTTAGGATTCGGGTTAGGGTGAGGGCTAGGGCTAGGGCTAGGGTTAGGGCTAGGGCTAAGGTTAGGGCTAGGGTTAGGTTTAGTGTTAGGGCTAGGGCTAGGGCTAGTGCTATGGCTAGGTTTAGGGTGAGGGATAGGGCTAAGTTTAGGGCTAGGGCTATGTTTAGGGTTAGGGTTAGTGTTAGGGTTAGGGCTAGGGCCAGGGTTAGGGCTAGGGCTAGGGATAGGGTTGGGGTTATGGCTAGGGCTAGGGCTAGGGCTAGGGTTAGGTTTAGGGTTAGGGTTTTGGCTAGGGCTTGGGTTAGGGGTAGGGCTAATGTTAGGTTTACGGTTAGGGTTAGGGCTAGGGTTAGGGTTAGGGTTACGGTTAGGGCTAGGGCTAGGGCTAGGGCTTGGGCTCGTGTTAGGGTTAGGGCTAGGGCTAGGGTTAGGGTAGGTTAGGGTTAGGTTTAGGGTTAGGGCTAGCGCTAGGGCTAGGGATAGGGCTAGGGCTAGGGATAGGTCTAGGGCTAGGGCTAGGGCTATGCTTAGGGTTACGGTTAGGTCTAGGGCTAGCCTTGGGGCTAGGGCTAGTGCTAGGCTTGGGCCTGGGGCTAGGGCTAGGGCTAGGGCTAGGGCTAGGGCTAGGGATAGGTCTAGGGCTAGGGCTAGGGCTATGCTTAGGGTTACGGTTAGGGCTAGGGCTAGGCTTGGGGCTAGGGCTAGGGCTAGGGCTAGGGCTAGGGCTTGGGCTAGGGTTAGGGTTAGGGATAGGGCTAGGTTTCGGGCTAGGGCTAGGGTTAGGTTTAGTGTTAGGGCAGGGCTAGGGCTAGGGCTAGGGTTAGGGTTAGGGTTAGGATTAGGATTAGGGTGAGGGCTAGGGCTAGGGCTAGGGTTAGGGCTAGGGATAAGGTTAGGGGTAGGGTTAGGTTTATGGTTAGGGCTAGGGCTAGGGCTAGGGCTATGGCTAGGTTTAGGATGAGAGATAGGGCTAAGTTTAGGGCTAGGGCTATGTTTAGGGTTAGGGTTAGTGTTAGGGTTAGGGCTAGGGCTAGGGTTAAGGCTAGGGCTAGGGATAGGGTTAGGGTTAGGAGTAGGGCTAGGGCTAGGGCTAGGGTTAGGTTTAGGGTTAGGGTTAGGGCTAGGGCTTTGGTTAGGGCTAGGGTTAGTGTTAGGTTTAGGGTTAGGGTTAGGGCTAGGGTTAGGGTTAGGGTTACGGTTAGGGCTAGGGCTTGGGCTAGGGCTAGTGTTAGGGTTAGGCCTAGGGCTAGGGTTAGGGTAGGGTTAGGGTTAGGTTTAGGGTTAGGGCTAGGCTAGGGATAGGGATAGGGCTAGGGGTAGGGTTAGGGTTAGGGATAGTGCTAATGTAATGGGTAGGGCTAGGTTTAGGGTTAGGGTTAGGGTTAGGATTAGGGCTAGGGCTAGGATTGAGGCTAGGGCTAGGGCTAGGGCTAGGGCTAGGGCTAGGGCTAGGGTTAGGGTTAAGGATAGGTCTAGGGCTAGGGCTAGGGTTAGGGTTAGAGTTAGGGTTTGGGCTAGGGCTGGGGCTGGGGCTAGTGCTAGGGCTAGGACAAGGGCTAGGGCTAAGCCTAGAGTTAGGGTTAGATTTAGGGTTAGGTTTACGGCTAGGGCTAGGGTTAGGGTTAGGTCTAGGGTTAGGGTTCGGGTAGGGTTAGGGTTAGGGCTAGGGCTAGGGCTAAGGCTAGGTCTAGGTTTAGGGTTAGGGATAGGGCTAGGGCTAGGGCTAGGTTTAGGGTTAGGGATAGGTTTAGGGCTAGGGCTAGGGCTCGGGCTAGATTTAGGGTTAGGGTTAGGGCTATGGCTAGGGCTAGGGTCAGGGTTAGGGTTAGCGTTAGGGCTAGGGTTAGGGTTAGGTTTAGTGTTAGGGCTAGGAATAGGGCTAGCCCTAGGGTTAGGGTTAGGATTAGGGTTAGGGCTAGGGCTAGGGTTAGGGCTAGGGCTAGGGTTAGGTTTAGTGTTAGGGATAGGTTTATGGCTAGGGCTAGGGCTCGGGCTAGGTTTAGGGCTAGGGTTAGGGCTACGGCTAGGGCTAGGTTTAGGGTTAGTGTTAGCGTTAGTGCTAGGGCTAGGGATAGGTTTAGGGTTAGGGCTAGGGCTAGGGCTAGCCCTAGGGTTAGGGTTAGGATTAGGGTTAGGGCTAGGGCTATGGTTAGGGCTAGGGCTAGGGCTAGGTTTAGGGTTAGGGATAGGTTTAGGGTTAGGGCTAGGGCTCGGGCTAGGTTTAGGGTTAGGGTTAGGGCTATGGCTAGGGCTAGGGTTAGGGCTAGGGTTAGGGTTAGGTCTAGGGTTAGGGTTAGGGTTAGGGTTAGGGCTAGGGCTAGTGTTAGGGCTAGGGTTAGGGTTAGGGCTAGTTTTAGGGTTAGGGTTACGGTTAGGTTTAGGGTTAGAGTAAGGACTAGGGCTAGGGTTAGGGTTAGGGTTAGGGTTAGGGCTAGGGCTTGGGCTAGGGCTAGGGTTAGGGTTAGGGTTAGGGTTAGGGTTAGAGTTAGGGTTATGGTTAGGGCTAGGGCTAGGGCTAGGTCTAGGGTTAGGGCTAGGGGTAGGGCTAGGGCTAGGCTTAAGTTTAGGGTTAGGGTTAGGGCTAGGTCTAGGGCTAGGGCTAGGGCTAGGGTTAGGTTTAGTGTTAGGGTTAGGGTTATGGTTAGGGCTAGGGCTAGGGCTAGGGCTAGGGTTAGGGCTAGGGCGAGGGTTAGGGTTAGGGTTAGGATTCGGGTTAGGGTGAGGGCTAGGCCTAGGACTAGGGCTAGGGTTAGGGCTAGGGCTAGGGTTAGGTTTAGGGTTAGGTTTAGGGTTAGGGCTAGGGCTAGGGCTAGGGCTAGTGCTATGGCTAGGTTTAGGGTGAGGGATAGGGCTAAGTTTAGGTCTAGGGCTATGTTTAGTGTTAGGGTTAGTGTTAGGGTTAGGGCTAGGGCTAGGGTTAGGGCTAGGGCTAGGGATAGGGTTAGGGTTAGGGCTAGGGCTAGGGCTAGGGATAGGTCTAGGGCTAGGGCTAGGGCTATGCTTAGGGTTACGGTTAGGGCTAGGGCTAGGCTTGGGGCTAGGGCTAGGGCTAGGGCTAGGGCTAGGGCTTGGGCTAGGGTTAGGGTTAGGGATAGGGCTAGGTTTCGGGCTAGGGCTAGGGTTAGGTTTAGGGTTAGGGCAGGGCTAGGGCTAGGGCTAGGGTTAGGGTTAGGGTTAGGATTAGGATTAGGGTGAGGGCTAGGGCTAGGGCTAGGGTTAGGGCTAGGGATAAGGTTAGGGGTAGGGTTAGGTTTATGGTTAGGGCTAGGGCTAGGGCTAGGGCTATGGCTAGGTTTAGGATGAGAGATAGGGCTAAGTTTAGGGCTAGGGCTATGTTTAGGGTTAGGGTTAGTGTTAGGGTTAGGGCTAGGGCTAGGGTTAAGGCTAGGGCTAGGGATAGGGTTAGGGTTAGGAGTAGGGCTAGGGCTAGGGCTAGGGTTAGGTTTAGGGTTAGGGTTAGGGCTAGGGCTTTGGTTAGGGCTAGGGTTAGTGTTAGGTTTAGGGTTAGGGTTAGGGCTAGGGTTAGGGTTAGGGTTACGGTTAGGGCTAGGGCTTGGGCTAGGGCTAGTGTTAGGGTTAGGCCTAGGGCTAGGGTTAGGGTAGGGTTAGGGTTAGGTTTAGGGTTAGGGCTAGGCTAGGGATAGGGATAGGGCTAGGGGTAGGGTTAGGGTTAGGGATAGTGCTAATGTAATGGGTAGGGCTAGGTTTAGGGTTAGGGTTAGGGTTAGGATTAGGGCTAGGGCTAGGATTGAGGCTAGGGCTAGGGCTAGGGCTAGGGCTAGGGCTAGGGCTAGGGTTAGGGTTAAGGATAGGTCTAGGGCTAGGGCTAGGGTTAGGGTTAGAGTTAGGGTTTGGGCTAGGGCTGGGGCTGGGGCTAGTGCTAGGGCTAGGACAAGGGCTAGGGCTAAGCCTAGAGTTAGGGTTAGATTTAGGGTTAGGTTTACGGCTAGGGCTAGGGTTAGGGTTAGGTCTAGGGTTAGGGTTCGGGTAGGGTTAGGGTTAGGGCTAGGGCTAGGGCTAAGGCTAGGTCTAGGTTTAGGGTTAGGGATAGGGCTAGGGCTAGGGCTAGGTTTAGGGTTAGGGATAGGTTTAGGGCTAGGGCTAGGGCTCGGGCTAGATTTAGGGTTAGGGTTAGGGCTATGGCTAGGGCTAGGGTCAGGGTTAGGGTTAGCGTTAGGGCTAGGGTTAGGGTTAGGTTTAGTGTTAGGGCTAGGAATAGGGCTAGCCCTAGGGTTAGGGTTAGGATTAGGGTTAGGGCTAGGGCTAGGGTTAGGGCTAGGGCTAGGGTTAGGTTTAGTGTTAGGGATAGGTTTATGGCTAGGGCTAGGGCTCGGGCTAGGTTTAGGGCTAGGGTTAGGGCTACGGCTAGGGCTAGGTTTAGGGTTAGTGTTAGCGTTAGTGCTAGGGCTAGGGATAGGTTTAGGGTTAGGGCTAGGGCTAGGGCTAGCCCTAGGGTTAGGGTTAGGATTAGGGTTAGGGCTAGGGCTATGGTTAGGGCTAGGGCTAGGGCTAGGTTTAGGGTTAGGGATAGGTTTAGGGTTAGGGCTAGGGCTCGGGCTAGGTTTAGGGTTAGGGTTAGGGCTATGGCTAGGGCTAGGGTTAGGGCTAGGGTTAGGGTTAGGTCTAGGGTTAGGGTTAGGGTTAGGGTTAGGGCTAGGGCTAGTGTTAGGTCTAGGGTTAGGGTTAGGGCTAGTTTTAGGGTTAGGGTTACGGTTAGGTTTAGGGTTAGAGTAAGGACTAGGGCTAGGGTTAGGGTTAGGGTTAGGGTTAGGGCTAGGGCCTGGGCTAGGGCTAGGGTTAGGGTTAGGGTTAGGGTTAGGGTTAGAGTTAGGGTTATGGTTAGGGCTAGGGCTAGGGCTAGGTCTAGGGTTAGGGCTAGGGGTAGGGCTAGGGCTAGGCTTAAGTTTAGGGTTAGGGTTAGGGCTAGGTCTAGGGCTAGGGCTAGGGCTAGGGTTAGGTTTAGTGTTAGGGTTAGGGTTATGGTTAGGGCTAGGGCTAGGGCTAGGGCTAGGGCTAGGGTTAGGGCTAGGGCGAGGGTTAGGGTTAGGGTTAGGATTCGGGTTAGGGTGAGGGCTAGGCCTAGGACTAGGGCTAGGGTTAGGGCTAGGGCTAGGGTTAGGTTTAGGGTTAGGTTTAGGGTTAGGGCTAGGGCTAGGGCTAGGGCTAGTGCTATGGCTAGGTTTAGGGTGAGGGATAGGGCTAAGTTTAGGTCTAGGGCTATGTTTAGTGTTAGGGTTAGTGTTAGGGTTAGGGCTAGGGCTAGGGTTAGGGCTAGGGCTAGGGATAGGGTTAGGGTTAGGGCTAGGGCTAGGGCTAGGGCTAGGGTTAGGGCTAGGGCGAGGGTTAGGGGTAGGGTTAGGATTCGGGTTAGGGTGAGGGCTAGGGCTAGGGCTAGGGCTAGGGCTAGGGTTAGGGCTAGGGCTAAGGTTAGGGCTAGGGTTAGGTTTAGTGTTAGGGCTAGGGCTAGGGCTAGTGCTATGGCTAGGTTTAGGGTGAGGGATAGGGCTAAGTTTAGGGCTAGGGCTATGTTTAGGGTTAGGGTTAGTGTTAGGGTTAGGGCTAGGGCCAGGGTTAGGGCTAGGGCTAGGGATAGGGTTGGGGTTAGGGCTAGGGCTAGGTCTAGGGCTAGGGTTAGGTTTAGGGTTAGGGTTAGGGCTAGGGCTTGGGTTAGGGGTAGGGCTAATGTTAGGTTTACGGTTAGGGTTAGGGCTAGGGTTAGGGTTAGGGTTACGGTTAGGGCTAGGGCTAGGGCTAGGGCTTGGGCTAGTGTTAGGGTTAGGGCTAGGGCTAGGGTTAGGGTAGGTTAGGGTTAGGTTTAGGGTTAGGGCTAGCGCTAGGGCTAGGGATAGGGCTAGGGCTAGGGATAGGTCTAGGGCTAGGGCTAGGGCTATGCTTAGGGTTACGGTTAGGTCTAGGGCTAGCCTTGGGGCTAGGGCTAGTGCTAGGCTTGGGCCTGGGGCTAGGGCTAGGGCTAGGGCTAGGGCTAGGGCTAGGGATAGGTCTAGGGCTAGGGCTAGGGCTATGCTTAGGGTTACGGTTAGGGCTAGGGCTAGGCTTGGGGCTAGGGCTAGGGCTAGGGCTAGGGCTAGGGCTTGGGCTAGGGTTAGGGTTAGGGATAGGGCTAGGTTTCGGGCTAGGGCTAGGGTTAGGTTTAGGGTTAGGGCAGGGCTAGGGCTAGGGCTAGGGTTAGGGTTAGGGTTAGGATTAGGATTAGGGTGAGGGCTAGGGCTAGGGCTAGGGTTAGGGCTAGGGATAAGGTTAGGGGTAGGGTTAGGTTTAGGGTTAGGGCTAGGGCTAGGGCTAGGGCTATGGCTAGGTTTAGGATGAGAGATAGGGCTAAGTTTAGGGCTAGGGCTATGTTTAGGGTTAGGGTTAGTGTTAGGGTTAGGGCTAGGGCTAGGGTTAAGGCTAGGGCTAGGGATAGGGTTAGGGTTAGGAGTAGGGCTAGGGCTAGGGCTAGGGTTAGGTTTAGGGTTAGGGTTAGGGCTAGGGCTTTGGTTAGGGCTAGGGTTAGTGTTAGGTTTAGGGTTAGGGTTAGGGCTAGGGTTAGGGTTAGGGTTACGGTTAGGGCTAGGGCTTGGGCTAGGGCTAGTGTTAGGGTTAGGCCTAGGGCTAGGGTTAGGGTAGGGTTAGGGTTAGGTTTAGGGTTAGGGCTAGGCTAGGGATAGGGATAGGGCTAGGGGTAGGGTTAGGGTTAGGGATAGTGCTAATGTAATGGGTAGGGCTAGGTTTAGGGTTAGGGTTAGGGTTAGGATTAGGGCTAGGGCTAGGATTGGGGCTAGGGCTAGGGCTAGGGCTAGGGCTAGGGCTAGGGCTAGGGCTAGGGTTAGGGTTAAGGATAGGTCTAGGGCTAGGGCTAGGGTTAGGGTTAGAGTTAGGGTTTGGGCTAGGGCTGGGGCTGGGGCTAGTGCTAGGGCTAGGACAAGGGCTAGGGCTAGGCCTAGAGTTAGGGTTAGATTTAGGGTTAGGTTTACGGCTAGGGCTAGGGTTAGGGTTAGGTCTAGGGTTAGGGTTCGGGTAGGGTAAGGGTTAGGGCTAGGGCTAGGGCTAAGGCTAGGGCTAGGGCTAGGGTTAGGGTTAGGGCTAGGGCTAGGGTTATGGTTAGGGCTAGGTCTAGTTTTAGGTTTAGGGCTAGGGTTAGGGCTAGAGTTAGGGTTAGAATTAGGGTTAGGTTTACGGGTAGGGCTAGGGCTAGGGGTATTGTTAGGGTTAGTTTTAGGGCTAGTGTTAGGGTTAGGGTTAGGGCTAGGGCTAGGGTAGGGCTAGGGCTAGGGTTAGGGTTAGATTTAGGGTTAGGGTTAGGGCTAGTGGTAGGGTTAGGGTTAGTGTTAGGGTTAGGGCTAGGGCTAGGGCTAAGGCTAGGTCTAGGTTTAGGGTTAGGGATAGGGCTAGGGCTAGGGCTAGGTTTAGGGTTAGGGATAGGTTTAGGGCTAGGGCTAAGGCTCGGGATAGGTTTAGGGTTAGGGTTAGGGCTATGGCTAGGGCTAGGGTTAGGGTTAGGGTTAGCGTTATGGCTAGGGCTAGGGTTAGGTTTAGTGTTAGGGCTAGGGCTAGGGCTAGCCCAAGGGTTAGGGTTAGGATTAGGGTTAGGGCTAGGGCTAGGGTTAGGGCTAGGGCTAGGGTTAGGTTTAGGGTTAGGGATAGGTTTATGGCTAGGGCTAGGGCTCGGGCTAGGTTTAGGGTTAGGGTTAGGGCTATGGCTAGGGCTAGGGTTAGGGTTAGTGTTAGCGTTAGGGCTAGGGCTAGGGTTAGGTTTAGGGTTACG
>CATKVR010000018.1:70000-82500 GCA_949820135.1 Sylvilagus floridanus | reverse complement strand
GTTAGGGTTACGGTTAGGGCTAGGGCTTGGGCTAGGGCTAGTGTTAGGTTAGGGCTAGGGTAGGGTTAGGGTAGGGTTAGGGTTAGGTTTAGGGTTAGGGCTAGGCTAGGGCTAGGGATAGGGCTAGGGGTAGGGTTAGGGTTAGGGATAGTGCTAATGTTATGGGTAGGGCTAGGTTTAGGGTTAGGGTTAGTGTTAGGATTAGGGCTAGGGCTAGGATTGGGGCTAGGGCTTGGGCTAGGGCTAGGGCTAGGGCTAGGGCTAGGGCTAGGGTTAGGGTTAGGGATAGGTCTAGGGCTAGGGCTAGGGTTAGGGTTAGAGTTAGGGTTAGGGCTAGGGCTGGGGCTGGGGCTAGTGCTAGGGCTAGGACAAGGGCTAGGGCTAGGGCTAGAGTTAGGGTTAGATTTAGGGTTAGGTTTACGGCTAGGGCTAGGGTTAGGGTTAGGTCTAGGGTTAGGGTTCGGGTAGGGTTAGGGTTAGGGCTAGGGCTAGGGCTAAGGCTATGGCTAGGGCTAGGGTTAGGGCTAGGGCTAGGGCTAGGGTTATGGTTAGGGCTAGGTCTAGTTTTAGGTTTAGGGATAGGGTTAGGGCTAGAGTTAGGGTTAGAATTAGGGTTAGGTTTACGGGTAGGGCTAGGGCTAGGGATAGTGTTAGGGTTAGTTTTAGGGCTAGGGTTAGGGTTAGGGTTAGGGCTAGGGCTAGGGTAGGGCTAGGGCTAGGGTTAGGGTTAGATTTAGGGTTAGGGTTAGGGCTAGGGGTAGGGTTAGGGTTAGTGTTAGGGTTAGGGCTAGGGTTAGGACTAAGGCTAGGTCTAGGTTTAGGGTTAGGGATAGGGCTATGGCTAGGGCTAGGTTTAGGGTTAGGGATAGGTTTAGGGCTAGGGCTAAGGCTCGGGATAGGTTTAGGGTTAGGGTTAGGGCTATGGCTAGGGCTAGGGTTAGGGTTAGGGTTAGCGTTAGGGCTAGGGCTAGGGTTAGGTTTAGTGTTAGGGCTAGGGCTAGGGCTAGCCCTAGGGTTAGGGTTAGGATTAGGGTTAGGGCTAGGGCTAGGGTTAGGGCTAGGGCTAGGGTTAGGTTTAGGGTTAGGGATAGGTTTATGTCTAGGGCTAGGGCTCGGGCTAGGTTTAGGGTTAGGGTTAGGGCTATGGCTAGGGCTAGGGTTAGGGTTAGTGTTAGCGTTAGGGCTAGGGCTAGGGTTAGGTTTATGGTTAGGGCTAGGGCTAGGGATAGCCCTAGGGTTAGGGTTAGTATTAGGGTTAGGGCTAGGTCTAGGGTTAGGGCTAGGGCTAGGGCTAGGTTTAGGGTTAGGGATAGGTTTAGGGCTAGGGCTAGGGCTCGGGCTAGGTTTAGGGTTAGTGTTAGGGCTATGGCTAGGGCTAGGGTTTAGGGCTTAGGTTAGGGTTAGGGCTAGGGTTAGGGTTAGGGTTAGGGATAGGGCTAGGGCTAGGTTTAGGGCTAGGTTTAGGTTTAGGGTTAGGGTTAGGGCTAGGTTAAGGGTTCGGGTTAGGGTTAGGATCAGGGCTAGGGCTCGGCTTGGGGCTAGGGCTAGGGCTAGGGCTAGGGCTAGAGCTAGGGTTAGGGATAGGTCTAGGGCTAGGGCTAGGGCTCGGGATAGGTTTAGGGTTAGGGCTAGGGCGAGGGTTAGGGTTAGGGTTAGGATTCGGGTTAGGGCTAGGGCTGGGGCTGGGGCTAGTGCTAGGGCTAGGACAAGGGCTAGGGCTAGGGCTAGAGTTAGGGTTAGATTTAGGTTTAGGTTTACGGCTAGGGCTATGGTTAGGGTTAGGGGTAGGGTTAGGGCTAGGGCTAGGGCTAGGGCTAGGGCTAGGGCTAGGGTTAGGGTTAGGGCTACGGCTAGGGTTAGGGTTAGGGTTAGGGCTATGGCTAGGGTAGGGCTAGGGCTAGGGTTAGGGTTAGATTTAGAGTTAGGGTTAGGGCTAGGGGTAGGTTTAGGGTTATTGTTAGGGTTAGGGCTAGGGCTAGGGCTAAGGCTAGGTCTAGGTTTAGGGTTAGGGATAGGGCTAGGTCTAGGGCTAGGTGTAGGGTTAGGGATAGGTTTAGGGCTAGGGCTAAGGCTCGGGCTAGGTTTAGGGTTAGGGTTAGGGTTAGGGTTAGGGCTATGGCTAGGGCTAGGTTTAGGGTTAGGGTTAGCGTTAGGGCTAGGGCTAGGTTTAGGTTTAGTGTTAGGGCTAGGAATAGGGCTAGCCCTAGGGTTAGGGTTACGATTAGGGTTAGAGCTAGACTTAGGGTTAGGGCTAGGGCTAGGGTTAATTTTAGGGTTAGGGATAGGTTTATGGCTAGGGCTTGGCCTCGGGCTAAGTTTAGGTTTAGGGTTAGGGCTATGGCTAGGGCTAGGTTTAGGGTTAGGGTTAGCGTTAGGGCTAGGGCTAGGGTTAGGTTTAGGGTTAGGGCTAGGGCTAGGGCTAGCCCTAGGTTTAGGGTTAGGGTTAGGGCTATGGCTAGGGCTAGGGTTAGGGCTAGGGCTAGGCCTAGGTTTAGGGTTAGGGATAGGTTTTGGGCTAGTGCTAGGGCTCGGGTTAGGTTTAGGGTTAGGGCTAGGGCGAGGGTTAGAGTTAGGGTTAGGATTCGGGTTAGGGTGAGGGCTAGGGCTAGGGCTAGGGCTAGTGTTAGGGCTAGGGCTAATGTTAGGGCTAGGGCTAGGTTTAGGGTTAGGGATAGATTTAGGGCTAGGGCTAGGGCTCGGGCTAGGTTTAGGGTTAGGGCTAGGGCGAGGGTTAGGGTTAGGGTTAGGGTTAGGGTTATGGTTATGGCTAGGGCTAGGGCTAGGGCTAGGGCTAGGTTTAGGGATAGGGCGAGGGTTAGGGTTAGGGTTAGGATTTGGGTTAGTGTGAGGGCTAGGGCTAGGGCTAGGGTTAGTGTTAGGGCTAGGACTAATGTTAGGGCTAGGGTTAGTTTTCGGGTTAGGGCTAGGGCTAGGGCTAGGGCTGTTGCTATGGCTAGGTTTTGGGTGAGGGATAGGGCTAAGTTTAGGGCTAGGGCTATGTTTAGGGTTAGGGTTAGTGTTAGGGTTAGGGCTAGGGCTAGAGTTAGGGCTAGGGCTAGGGATAGGGTTAGGGTTAAGGCTAGGGCTAGGGCTAGGGCTAGGGTTAGGTTTAGGGTTTGGGTTAGGGCTAGGGCTTGGGTTAGGGCTAGGGCTATTGTTAGGTTTAGGTTTAGGGTTAGGGCTAGGGTTATGGTTAGGGTTACGGTTAGGACTAGGGAAAGGGCTAGGGCTTGGGCTAGTGTTTTGGTTAGGGCTAGGGCTAGGGTTAGGGTAGGGTTAGGGTTAGGTTTAGGGTTAGGGCTAGGGCTAGGGATAGGGATAGGGCTAGGGGTAGGGTTAGGGTTAGGGATAGGGCTAACGTTATGGCTAGGGCTAGGTTAAGGGTTAGGTTTAGGGTTAGGGTCAGGACTAGGGCTAGGCTTGGGGCTAGGGCTAGGGCTAGGGCTAGGGCTAGTGCTAGGGCTAGGGTTAGGGATAGGTCTAGGGCTAGGGCTAGGGTTAGGGTTAGGGTTAGTGTTAGGGTTGGGGCTAGGGCTGGGACTGGGGCTAGTGCTAGGGCTAGGACAAGGGCTAGGGCTAGGGTTAGGGTTAGGGCTAGGGCTAGGGTTAGGGTTAGGGTTAGGTTTAGGGCTAGGGCTAGGGTAGGGCTAGGGCTAGGGTTAGGGTTAGATTTAGGGTTAGGGTTAGGGCTAGGGTTAGGTTTAAGTTTAGTGTTAGGGTTAGGGCTAGGGCTAGGGCTAAGGCTAGGTCTAGGTTTAGGGTTAGGGATAGGGCTAGGCCTAGGGCTAGGTTTAGGGTTAGGGATAGGTTAGGGCTAGGGCTAAGGCTCAGGCTAGGTTTAGGGTTAGGGTTAGGGCTATGGCTGGGGCTAGGGTTAGGGTTAGGGTTAGCGTTAGGGCTAGGGCTAGGGTTAGGTTTAGTGTTAGGGCTAGGGCTTGGCTAGCCCTAGGGTTAGGGTTAGGATTAGGGTTAGGGCTAGGGCTAGGGTTAGGGCTAGGGCTAGGGTTAGGTTTAGGGTTAGGGATAGGTTTATGGCTAGGGCTAGGGCTCGGGCTAGGTTTAGGGTTAGGGTTAGGGCTATGGCTAAGGCTAGGGTTAGGGTTAGTGTTAGCGTTAGGGCTAGGGCTAGGTTTAGGTTTAGGGTTACGGCTAGGGCTAGGGCTAGCCCTAGGGTTAGGGTTAGGATTAGGGTTAGGGCTAGGGCTAGGGCTAGGGTTAGGGCTAGGGCTAGGGCTAGGTTTAGGGTTAGGGATAGGTTTAGGGCTAGGGCTAGGGCTCGGGCTAGGTTTAGGGTTAGGGTTAGTGCTATGGCTAGGGCTAGGGTTAGGGCTAGGGTTAGGGTTAGGGGTAGGGTTAGGGTGTGGGTTAGGGTTAGGGCTAGGGCTAGGGTTAGGGCTAGGGTTAGGTTTAGGGTTAGGGTTAGGGCTAGGGCTAGGGTTAGGGCTAGGGTTAGGTTTAGGGTTAGGGCTATGGCTAGGGCTAATGTTTAGGGCTAGGTTTAGGGTTAGGGCTAGGGTTAGGGTTAGGGTTAGGGTTAGGGCTAGGGCTAGGTTTAGGGCTAGGTTTAGGGTTAGGGTTAGGGTTAGGGCTAGGTTTAGCGTTAGGGCTAGGGTTAGGTTTAGGGTTAGAGTAAGGGCTAGGGCTAGGGTTAGGTTAGGGTTAGGGTTAGGGCTAGGGTTTTGGTTAGGGTTAGGGCTAGGGCTTGGGCTATGGCTAGGGTTAGGGTTAGTGTTAGGGTTAGGGTTAGGGTTATGGTTAGGGCTTAGGCTAGGGCTAGGGCTAGGGTTGGGGCTAGGGGTGGGGCTAGGGCTAGGGTTAAGGATAGGGTTAGGGTTAGGGCTAGGGCTAGGGCTAGGTCTATGGCTAGGGTTAGGTTTAGGGTTATGGTTAGGGTTATGGTTAGGGCTAGGGCTAGGGCTAGGGCTAGGGCTAGGGTTAGGGCTAGGGCGAGGGTTAGGGTTAGGATTCGGGTTAGGGTGAGGGCTAGGGCTAGGGCTAGGGCTAGGGTTAGTGCTAGGGCTAATGTTAGGGCTAGGGTCAGGTTTAGGGTTAGGGCTAGGGCTAGGGCTAGGGCTAGTGCTATGGTTAGGTTTAGGGTGAGGGATAGTTCTAAGTTTAGGGCTAGGGCTATGTTTAGGGTTAGGGTTAGTGTTAGGGTTAGGGCTAGGGCTAGGGTTAGGGCTAGGGCTAGGGATAGGGCAAGGGCTAGGGATAGGGTTAGGGTTAGGGCTAGGGCTAGGGCTAGTGCTCGGGTTAGGTTTAGGGTTAGGTTTAGGTTTAGGGTTATGGCTAGGGCTTGGTTTAGGGCTAGGGCTAGTGTTAGGTTTAGTGTTAGGGTTAGGGCTAGGGTTATGGTTAGATTTACGGTTAGGGCTAGGGCTAGGTCTAGGGCTGGTGCTAGTGCTAGTGCTAGGAGAAGGGCTAGGGCTAGGGCTAGAGTTAGGGTTAGATTTAGGGTTAGGTTTACGGCTAGGGCTAGGGTTAGGGTTAGGTCTAGGGTTAGGGTTAGGTTTAGGGTTAGGGTTAGGGCTAGGGCTAGGGCTAGGGCTAGGGCTAGGGTTAGGGCTAGGGCTAGGGTTAGGGTTAGGGTTAGGGTTATGGCTAGGGCTAGGGTAGGGCTAGGGCTAGGGTTAGTGTTAGATTTAGGGTTAGGGTTAGGGCTAGGGGTAGGGTTAGTGTTAGTTTTAGGGTTAGGGCTAGGGCTAGGGCTAAGGCTAGGTCTAGGTTTAGGGTTAGGGATAGGGCTAGGGCTAGGGCTAGGGCTAGGTTTAGGGTTCGGGATAGGTTTAGGGCTAGGGCTAAGGCTCGGGCTAGGTTTAGGGTTAGGGTTAGGGTTAGGGCTATGGCTAGGGCTAGGGTTAGGGTTAGGGTTAGCGTTAGGGCTAGGGCTAGGGTTAGGTTTAGTGTTAGGGCTAGGAATAGGGCTAGCCCTAGGGTTAGGGTTAGGATTAGGGTTAAGGTTAGGGTTAGGGTTAGGGCTAGGGCTAGTGTTAGGGTTAGGATAAGGGTTAGGGCTAGAATTAGGATTAGGGCTAGGGCTAGGGTTAGGTTTAGGGTTAGGGATATGTTTATGGCTAGGGCTAGGGCTCGGGCTAGGTTTAGGGTTAGGTTTAGGGCTATGGCTAGGGCTAGGGTTAGGGTTAGTGTTAGCGTTAGGGCTAGGGCTAGGATTAGGTTTAGGATTAGGGCTAGGGCTAGGGCTAGCCCTAGGGTTAGGGTTAGGATTAGGGTTAGGGCTAGGGCTAGGGTTAGGGCTAGGGCTTTGCTAGGTTTAGGGTTAGGGATAGGTTTAGGGCTAGGGCTAGGGCTCGGGCTAGGTTTAGGGTTAGGGTTAGGGCTATGGCTAGGGCTGGGGTTAGGGCTAGGTTTAGGGTTAGGGCTAGGGTTAGGGTTAGGGTTAGGGTTAGGGTTAGGGCTAGGGCTAGGGTTAGGGCTAGGGTTAGGTTTAGGGTTAGGGCTAGGTTTAGGGTTAGGGCTAGGGTTAGGTTTAGGGTCAGAGTAAGGGCCAGGGCTAGGGTTAGGGTTAGGGTTAGGGTTAGGGCTAGGGTTTTGGTTAGGGTTAGGGCTAGGGCTAGGGCTTGGGCTAGGGCTAGGGTTAGGGTTAGGTTTAGGGTTAGGGTTAGAGTTAGGGTTATGGTTAGGGCTAGGGCTAGGGCTAGGGCTAGGTTTAGGGCTAGGGGTAGGGTTAGGGCTAGGTTAAGGTTAGGGTTAGGGTTAGGGCTAGGGCTAGGGCTAGGGCTAGGGTTAGGGCTAGGGCTAATGTTAGGGCTAGGGTCAGGTTTAGGGTTAGGGCTAGGGCTAGGGCTAGGGCTAGTGCTATGGTTAGGTTTAGGGTGAGGGATAGGTCTAAGTTTAGGGCTAGGGCTATGTTTAGGGTTAGGGTTAGTGTTAGGGTTAGGGCTAGGGCTAGGGTTAGGGCTAGGGCTAGGGATAGGGCTAGGGCTAGGGATAGGGTTAGGGTTAGGGCTAGGGCTAGGGCTAGTGCTCGGGTTAGGTTTAGGGTTAGGTTTAGGTTTAGGGTTATGGCTAGGGCTTGGGTTAGGGCTAGGGCTAGTGTTAGGTTTAGTGTTAGGGTTAGGGCTAGGGTTATGGTTAGGGTTACGGTTAGGGCTAGGGCTATGTCTAGGGCTGGTGCTAGTGCTAGGGCTAGGAGAAGGGCTAGGGCTAGGGCTAGAGTTAGGGTTAGATTTAGGGTTAGGTTTACGGCTAGGGCTAGGGTTAGGGTTAGGTCTAGGGTTAGGGTTAGGTTTAGGGTTAGGGTTAGGGCTAGGGCTAGGGCTAGGGCTAGGGCTAGGTTTAGGGCTAGGGCTAGGGTTAGGGTTAGGGTTAGGGTTATCTCTAGGGCTAGGGTAGGGCTAGGGCTAGGGTTAGTGTTAGATTTAGGGTTAGGGTTAGGGCTAGGGGTAGGGTTAGTGTTAGTGTTAGGGTTAGGGCTAGGGCTAGGGCTAAGGCTAGGTCTAGGTTTAGGGTTAGGGATAGGGCTAGGGCTAGGGCTAGGTTTAGGGTTAGGGATAGGTTTAGGGCTAGGGCTAAGGCTCGGGCTAGGTTTAGGGTTAGGGTTAGGGTTAGGGCTATGGCTAGGGCTAGGGTTAGGGTTAGGGTTAGCGTTAGGGCTAGGGCTAGGGTTAGGTTTAGTGTTAGGGCTAGGAATAGGGCTAGCCCTAGGGTTAGGGTTAGGGTTAGGGTTAGGGTTAGGGTTAGGGTTAGGGCTAGGGCTAGGGTTAGGTTTAGGGTTAGGGATATGTTTATGGCTAGGGCTAGGGATCGGGCTAGGTTTAGGGTTAGGTTTAGGGCTATGGCTAGGGCTAGTGTTAGGGTTAGTGTTAGCGTTAGGGCTAGGGCTAGGATTAGGTTTAGGATTAGGGCTAGGGCTAGGGCTAGCCCTAGGGTTAGGGTTAGGATTAGGGTTAGGGCTAGGGCTAGAGTTAGGGCTAGGGCTAGGGCTAGGGCTAGGTTTAGGGTTAGGGATAGGTTTAGGGCTAGGGCTAGGGCTCGGGCTAGGTTTAGGGTTAGGGTTAGGGCTATGGCTAGGGCTGGGGTTAGGGCTAGGGTTAGGGTTAGGGCTAATGTTAGGTTTAGGGTTAGGGTTGGGGTTAGGGTTAGGGCTAGGGCTAGGGTTAGGGCTAGGGTTAGGTTTAGGGTTAGGGCTAGGTTTAGGGTTAGGGCTAGGGTTAGGTTTAGGGTCAGAGTAAGGGCTAGGGCTAGGGTTAGGGTTAGGGTTAGGGTTAGGGCTAGGGTTTTGGTTAGGGTTAGGGCTAGGGCTAGGGTTTGGGCTAGGGCTAGGGTTAGGGTTAGGGTTAGGGTTAGGGTTAGGGTTAGAGTTAGGGTTATGCTTAGGGCTAGGGCTAGGGCTAGGGCTAGGTTTAGGGCTAGGGGTAGGGCTAGGGCTAGGTTAAGATTAGGGTTAGGGTTAGGGCTAGGGCTAGGGTTAGGTCTAGGGTTAGGTTTAGGGTTAGGGTTAGGGTTATGGTTAGGGCTAGGGCTAGGGCTAGGGCTAGGGTTAGGGCTAGGGCGAGGATAAGGTTTAGGGTTAGGATTCGGGTTAGGGTGAGGGCTAGGGATAGGGCTAGGGTTAGGGCTAGGGCTAATGTTAGGGCTAGGGTTAGGTTTAGGGTTAGGGCTAGGGCTAGGGCTAAGGCTAGTGCTATGGCTAGGTTTAGGGTGAGGGATAGGGCTAAGTTTAGGGCTAGGGCTATGTTTAGGGTTAGGGTTAGTGTTAGGGTTAGGGCTAGGGCTAGGGTTAGGGCTAGGGTTAGGTTTAAGGTTAGGGTTAGGGCTAGGGGTTGGGTTAGGGCTAGGGATAGTGTTAGGTTTAGGGTTAGGGTTAGGGCTAGGGTTATGGTTATGGTTACGGTTAGGGCTAGGGCAAGGGCTAGGGCTTGGGCTAATGTTAGGGTTAGGGCTAGGGCTAGGGTTAGGGTAGGGTTAGGGTTAGGTTTAGGGTTAAGGCTAGGTTAAGGGTTAGGGTTAGGGATAGGATCAGGGCTAGGGCTAGGCTTGGGGCTAGGGCTAGGGCTAGTGCTAGGGCTAGGACTAGGGCTAGGATTTTGGATAGGGCTAGGGCTAGGGCTCGGGTTGGGTTAGGGTTAGGGTTAGGGTTGGGGCTAGGGCTGGGGCTGGGGCTAGTGCTAGGGCTAGGACAAGGGCTAGGGCTAGGGCTAGAGTTAGGGTTAGATTTAGGGTTAGGTTTACGGCTAGGGCTAGGGTTAGGGTTAGGTCTAGGGTTAGGGTTCGGGTAGGGTTAGGGTTAGGGCTAGGGCTAGGGCTAAGGCTATGGCTAGGGCTAGGGTTAGGGTTAGGGCTAGGGCTAGGGCTAGGGTTATGGTTAGGGCTAGGTCTAGTTTTAGGTTTAGGGATAGGGTTAGGGCTAGAGTTAGGGTTAGAATTAGGGTTAGGTTTACGGGTAGGGCTAGGGCTAGGGATAGTGTTAGGGTTAGTTTTAGGGCTAGGGTTAGGGTTAGGGTTAGGGCTAGGGCTAGGGTAGTGCTAGGGCTAGGGTTAGTGTTAGATTTAGGGTTAGGGTTAGGGCTAGGGGTAGGGTTAGGGTTATTGTTAGGGTTAGGGCTAGGGCTAGGGCTAAGGCTAGGTCTAGGTTTAGGGTTAGGGATAGGGCTAGGGCTAGGGCTAGGTTTAGGGTTAGGGATAGGTTTAGGGCTAGGGCTAAGACTCGGGCTAGGTTTAGGGTTAGGGTTAGGGCTATGGCTAGGGCTAGGGTTAGGGTTAGGGTTAGCGTTAGGGCTAGGGCTAGGGTTAGGTTTAGTGTTAGGGTTAGGGCTAGGGCTAGCGCTAGGGTTAGGGTTAGGATTAGGGTTAGGGCTAGGGCTAGGATTAGTGCTAGGGCTAGGGTTAGGTTTAGGGTTAGGGATAGTTTTATGCCTAGGGTTAGGTTAAGGGTTCGGGTTAGGGTTAGGATCAGGGCTAGGGCTAGGGCTAGATCTAGGGTTAGGTTTAGGGTTAGGGTTAGGGTTATGGTTAGGGCTAGGGCTAGGGCTAGGGCTAGGGTTAGGGTTAGGGCTAGGGCTAGGGTTAGGGTTAGGGTTAGGATTCGGGTTAGGGTGAGGGCTAGGGCTAGGGCTAGGGCTAGGGTTAGGGCTAGGGTTAATGTTAGGGCTAGGGTTAGGTTTAGGGTTAGGGCTAGGGCTAGGGCTAGGGCTAATGCTATGGCTATGTTTAGGGTGAGGGATAGGGCTAAGTTTAGGGCTAGGGCTATGTTTAGGTTTAGGGCTAGGGCTAGGGCTCGGGCTAGGTTTAGAGTTAGGGCTAGGGCTAGGGATAGGGTTAGGGTTAGGGCTAGGGCTAGGGCTAGGGCTAGGGTTATGTTTAGGGTTAGTGTTTGGGCTAGGGCTTGGGTTAGGACTAGGGCCTGTGTTAGGTTTAGGGGTAGGGTTAGAGCTAGGGTCATGGTTAGGGTTACGGTTAGGGCTTGGGCTAGGGCTAGGGCTTGGGCTAGTGTTATGGTTATGGCTAGGGCTAGGGTTAGGGTAGGGTTAGGGTTAGGTTTAGGGTTAGGGCTAGGGCTAGGGCTAGGAATAGGGCTAGGGGTAGGGTTAGGGTTAGGGATAGGGCTAAGGTAATGGCTAGGGCTAGGTTAAGGTTTCGGGTTAGGGTTAGGATCAGGGCTAGGGCTAGGCTTGGGGCTAGGGCTAGGGCTAGGGTTAGGGCTAGGGCTAGGGCTAGGGTTAGGGTTAGGGATAGGGCTAGGGCTAGGGTTAGGGTTAGGGTTAGTGTTAGGGTTAGGGCTAGGGCTGGGGTTGGGGCTAGTGCTAGGGCTAGGACAAGGGCTAGGGCTAGGGCTAGAGTTAGGGTAGATTTAGGGTTAGGTTTACGGCTAGGGCTAGGGTTAGGGTTAGGGGTAGGGCTAGGGCTAGTGTTAGGGTTAGGGTTAGGGCTAGGGCTAGGGCTAGGGCTAGGGCTAGGGCTAGGGCTAGTTTTAGGGTTAGGGCTATGGCTAGTGTTAGGGTTAGGGTTATGGTTAGGGTTAGGGTTAGGGTTAGGGCTAGGGCTAGGGTAGGGCTAGGGCTAGGGTTAGGGTTAGATTTAGTGTTAGGGTTAGGGCTAGGGGTAGGTTTAGGGTTAGTGTTAGGGTTAGGGCTACGGCTAGGGCTAAGGCTAGGTCTAGGTTTAGGGTTAGGGATAGGGCTAGGGCTAGGGCTAGGTTTAGGGTTAGGGATAGGTTTAGGGCTAGGGCTAAGGCTCGGGCTAGGTTTAGGGTTAGGGTTAGGGTTAGGGTTAGGGTTAGGGCTATGGCTAGGGCTAGGTTTAGGGTTAGGGTTAGCGTTAGGGCTAGGGCTAGGGTTAGTTTTAGTGTTAGGGCTAGGAATAGGGCTAGCCCTAGGGTTAGGGTTAGGATTAGGGTTAGGGCTAGGGCTAGGGTTAGGGCTAGGGCTAGGGCTAGGGTTAGGTTTAGGGTTAGGTATAGGTTTATGGCTAGGGCTAGGGCTTGGGCTAGGTTTAGGGTTATGGTTAGGGCTATGGCTAGGGCTAGGCTTAGGGTTAGTTGTAGCGTTAGGGCTAGGGCTAGGGTTAGGTTTAGGGTTAGGGCTAGGCCTAGGGCTAGACCTAGGGTTAGGGTTAGGATTAGGGTTAGGGCTAGGGCTAGGATTAGGGCTAGGGCTAGGGCTAGGTTTAGGGTTAGGGATAGGTTTAGGGCTAGGGCTAGGGCTCGGGCTAGGTTTAGGGTTAGGGCTAGGGCGAGGGTTAGGGTTAGGGTTAGGGTTAGGATTCGGGTTAGGGTGAGGGCTAGGGCTAGGGCTAGGGCTAGTGTTAGGGCTAGGGCTAATGTTAGGGCTAGGGCTAGGTTTAGGGTTAGGGATAGGTTTAGGGCTAGGGCTAGGGCTCGGGCTAGGTTTAGGGTTAGGGCTAGGGCGAGGGTTAGGGTTAGGGTTAGGGTTATGGTTAGTGCTAGGGCTAGGGATAGGGCTAGGGCTAGGGTTAGGGCTAGGGCGAGGGTTAGGGTTAGGGTTAGGATTCGGGTTAGGGTGAGGGCTAGGGCTAGGGCTAGGGTTAGTGTTAGGGCTAGGGCTAATGTTAGGGCTAGGGTTAGGTTTCGGGTTAGGGCTAGGGCTAGGGCTAGGGCTAGTGCTATGGCTAGGTTTTGGGTGAGGGATAGGGCTAAGTTTAGGGCTAGGGCTATGTTTAGGGTTAGGGTTAGTGTTAGGGTTAGGGCTAGGGCTAGGGTTGGGGCTAGGGCTAGGGATAGGGTTAGGGTTAGGGCTAGGGCTAGGGCTAGGGCTAGGGTTAGGTTTAGGGTTAGGGTTAGGGCTAGGGCTTGGGTTAGGACTAGAGCTAGTGTTAGGTTTAGGGTTAGGGTTAGGGCTAGGGTTATGGTTAGGGTTACGGTTAGGGCTAGGGAAAGGGCTAGGGCTTGGGCTAGTGTTATGGTTAGGGCTAGGGCTAGGCTTAGGGTAGGGTTAGGGTTAGGTTTAGGGTTAGGGCTAGGGCTAGGGATAGGGATAGGGCTAGTGGTAGGGTTAGGGTTAGGGATAGGGCTAACTTTATGG
>CATKVR010000018.1:62500-65000 GCA_949820135.1 Sylvilagus floridanus | reverse complement strand
GGCTAGGGCTAGGGCTAGTGCTAGGTTAGGTTAGGGCTTGGGCTAGGGATAGGGATAGGTTTAGGGCTAGGGCTGGGCTAGGGCTAGGGTTAGAGCTAGGATTAGCGCTAGGGCTAGGGCTAGTGCTAGGGCTAGGGTTAGGTTCAGGGCTAGGCCTAGGGCCAGGGCTAGGGCTCGGGTTAGGGTTAGGGTTAGGGTTAGGGTTAGGGCTAGGGCTAGGGTTAGGGCTAGGGCTAGGTCTAGGGCTAGGGCTCGGGTTAGGATTAGGGTTAGGGTTAGGGCTAGGGCTAGGGTTAGGGCTAGGGCTAGGGTTAGGGTTAGAGTTAAGGTTAGGGCTAGGGCTAGGTCTAGGGTTAGGGTTAGTGTTTGGGATAGGGCTAAGGTTAGGGCTAGGGCTACGTTTACGGTTAGCTTTAGGGTTTGGTTAGGTTTAGGGCTAGGGCTAGGCTTGGGGCTAGGGCTAGTGGTAGGGCTAGGGCTAGGGCTAGGTTTAGGGATAGGGCTAGGGTTATGGCTAGGGCTAGGGTAAGGTTAGGGTTAGGGTTAGGGCTATGGCCGGGGCTGGGGCTACACTAGGGCTCGGGCGAGGGCTAGGGCTAGGGCTAGGGCTAGGGTTAGGGTTAGATTTAGGGTTAGGGTTAGGGCTAGTGTTAGGGTTAGGGGTAGGGCTAGGGCTAGGGCTAGGGGTAGGGCTAGGGATAGGGCTAGGGTTAGGGTTAGGGTTAGGGATAGGGCTAGGGTTAGGGCTAGTGCTAGGGCTAGGGTTAGGGATAGGGCTAGGATTAGGGCTAGGGCTAGGGTTAGGGTTAGGGTTAGGGTTAGGGTTAGGGCTAGGGCTGGGGCTGGGGCTAGTGCTAGGTCTCGGGAGAGGGCTAGGGCTAAGTTTAGGGTTAGATTTAGGGTTAGGGTTAGGGCTAGGGCTAGGGCTTGGGCTAGGGCTAGGGTTAGGGTAAGGCTAGGGCTAGTGTTAGGGCTTGGGCTAGGGTTAGGGTTAGGGCTAGGGATAGGGCTAGGACTAGGGTTAGGGCTGGGTTAGGGTTAGGATTACGGCTAGGGTTAGGGTTAGGGCTAGGGTTAGGGTTAGGGCTAGGGTTAGGGTTAGGGTTAGAGTTAGGGCTAGGTCTAGGGTTAGGGTTAGGGTTATGGCTAGGGTTATGGTTAGGGTTAGGGTTAGGGTTAGGGCTACGGCTAGTAGTAGGGCTAGGGCTAGGGCTAGGTCTAGGGTTAAGGCTAGTGCTAGTGTTAGGGTTAGGGTTAGGGCTAGGGCTAGGGTTAGGTCTAGGGTTAGGGATAGGGTTGGGAATAGGGCTAGGGCTAGGGGTATGGCTAGGGTTAGGGTTAGGGTTAGGGCTAGGGTTAGGGCTAGGGCTAGGGCTAGGTCTAGGGCTTGGGTTGGGGTTATGGCTAGCGCTAGGGCGAGGACTAGGGTTAGGTTTAGGGTTAGGGCTAGGGTTAGGGTTATAGCTGGGGTTAGGGTTAGGGTTAGAGTTAGGTCTAGGACTAGGGTTATTGTTAGTGCTAGTGTTAGGGTTAGGGTTAGAGTTAGGGTTAGGGTTAGTGTTAGGGCTTGGGCTAGGCTAGGGATGGGGCTATGGCTTGGTCTAGGGCTAGGGTTTGGGTTAGGGTTAGGGTTAGGCCTAGGGCTAGGGCTAGGGTTAGGGTTAGTGTTAGGGTTAGGGCTAGGGTTAGGTTTAGGGTTAGGGTTAGGGTTAGGGCTAGGGCTAGGTCTAGGGCTAGTGCTAGGGTTAGGGTTAGGGTTAGGGCTAGGGTTAGGGCAAGGGCTAGGGCTAGGACTAGGGATAGGGATAGGGTTAGGTTTAGGGCTGGGTTAGGGCTACGGTTAGGCTTAGGGTTAGGGCTAGGGCTATGGTTAGGGAAGGGTTAGGGTTAGGGCTAGGGTTAGGGTGAGGGCTAGAGTTAGGGTTAGGGTTAGAGTTAGGGCTAGGACTAGGGTTAGGGTTAGGGTTATGGCTAAGGTTATGGTTAGGGTTAGGGTTAGGGTTAGGGTTAGCGCTAGGGTTAGGGCAAGGGCTAGGGTTAGGGTTAGGCTTAGGGCTAGGTTTAGGTTTAGGGTTAGGGTTAGGGCTAGGTCTAGGGCTAGGGCTAGGGCTAGGTTTAGGTTTAGGGTTAGGTTTAGGTCTAGGGCTAGGTTTAGGGTTACGGTTAGGGCTTGGGCTAGGGTTAGGGTTAGGTTTAGAGTTAGGGCAAGGGCTAGGGCTAGGAGTAGGGCTAGGGTTAGGGTTAGGGTTAGGGATAGGGCTAGGGTTAGGTCTAGGGCTAGGGCTAGTGCTAGGGTTAGGGTTAGGGATAGGTCTAGGGCTAGGGCTGGGGTTAGGGTTCGTTTTAGGGTTAGGGCTAGTTCTGGGGCTGGGGCTAGTGCTAGGGTTAGGGCAAGGGCTAGGGCTACGGCTAGAGTTAGTTTTAGATTTAGGGTTAGGTTTACAGCTAGTGCTAGGGTTAGCGTTAGGTCTAGGGTTAGGGTTAGGGTTAGGGTTAGGGT
>CATKVR010000018.1:22500-25000 GCA_949820135.1 Sylvilagus floridanus | reverse complement strand
AGGGCTAGGGTTAGGGTTAGGGTTAGGGCTAGGTTTAGGGTTAGGGTTATGGTTAGGGTTAGGGCTAGGGCTAGGGCTAGGAGTAGGGTTAGGTTTAGGGTTAGGGCTAGGGCTAGTGTTAGGGTTAGGGCTAGGGTTAGGGTTAGAGCTAGGGCTAGGGCTAGGGCTAGGGCTAGTGTTAGGGTTAGGGCTAGGGCTAGGGCTAGGGTTAGGGTTAGGGCTAGGGTTAGGTTTAGGGTTAGGGTTAGGGCTAGGGCTAGGTCTAGGCATACGGCTACGGCTAGGGCTAGGGTTAGGGTTTGTGCTATGGTTAGGGTTAGGGTTAGAACTAGGGCTAGGTCTAGGGCTAGTGCTAGGGTTAGGGTTAGGGTTAGGATTAGGGCTAGTGTTAGGGTTAGGGTTAGGGCTAGGGCTTGGGCTTCGGCTAGGGCTATGGCTAGGGCTATTGCAAGGGTTAGGTTTAGGGTTAGTGTTTGAGCTAGGGCTAGGTTTAGGGTTAGGGTTAGGGCTAGGTCTAGGGTTTGGGTTAGGGTTAGGGTTAGGTTTAGGGCTAGGGCTAGGGCTAGGGGTAGGGCTAGGGTTAGGGTTAGGATTAGGGCTAGGGTTAGGGCTAGGGCTAGGTCTAGGCCTAGGGCTAGGCCTAGGGCTAGGTTTAGGATTAGGGCTAGGGCTAGGGTTGGGCTAGGGAGGGTTAGGGCTAGGTCTAGGGCTAGGGCTAGGGCTAGCGCTTGGGCTAGGGTTATGTTTAGGGTTAGGGCTAGGGTTAGGGTTATGGCTAGGGTTAGGGTTAGGGTTAGAGTTAGGGTTAGAGCTAGGGCTAGGGCTAGGGCTAGGGCTAGTGTTAGGGTTAGGGCTAGGGCTAGGGCTAGGGTTAGGGCTAGGGCTAGGGCTAGGTCTAGGGCTAGGGCTAGGGTTAGGTTTAGGGTTAGGGTTAGGTTTAGGTTTAGGGCTAGGGCAAGGGCTAGTGCTAGGGCTAGGGTTAGGGTTAGGGCAAGGTCTAGGGCTAGGGCTAGGGCTAAAGTTAGGGTTTTTTAGGGCTAGGACTAGGGCTAGGCCTAGGGTTAGGGCTATGGTTAGGGTTAGGGTTAGAGCTAGGGCTAGGGCTAGGGCTAGGGCTAGTGCTAGTGTAAGGGTTAGGGTTAGGGTTAGGGCTAGGGTTAGGGTTGGGTTTAGGGTTTGGTCTAGGACTAGGGTTAGGTTTAGGGTTAGGGTTAGGGCTAGGGCTATGGCTAGGGTTAGGGCTAGGGCTAGGGTTAGGATTAGGGCTAGGGTTAGGGCTAGGGCTAGGGCTAGAGCTAGGGCTACGGCTATGGTTAGGATTAGGATTAGGGTTAGGGCTAGGGCTAGGGTTAGGGCTAGGGTTAGGGTTAGGGCTAGGGCTAGGGCAAGGGCTAGGGCTAGGGTTAGGGTTAGGGTTAGATTTAGGGCTAGGGCTAGGTTTAGGTTTGGCGCTTTGGCAAGGGCTAGTGCTAGGGCCAGTGTTAGGGTTAGGGTTAGGGTTAGGGCTAGGGTTAGGGTTAGGGCTAGGGCTAGGGCAAGGGCTAGGGCTCGGGCTAGGGTTAGGTTTAGGGTTAGGGCTAGGTCTAGGGCTAGGGCTAGGGTCAGGGTTAGGGCGAGGGTTAGGGCTAGGGCTAGGGTTAGGGTTAAGGCTAGGGTTAGGGTTAGGGTTAGGGTTAGGGTTAGGGTTACGGTTAGGGGTAGGGCTAGGGCTAGATCTAGGGTTAGGGTTAGGGTTAGGGTTAGGTCTAGGGTTAGGCTTAGGGTAAGGGCTAGGGTTAGGGTTAGGGTTAGGGTTAGGGCTAGGGCTAGGGTTAGGGTTAGGGCTAGGGTTAGCGTTAGGGTTAGGTTTAGGGTTAGGGCTGGGGCTAGCGTTAGGGTTAGGGCTAGGGTTAGGTTTAGGTCTTGGGTATAGGGCTAGGGCTAGGGTTAGGGTTAGGGCTAGGGCTAGGGCTACGGTTAGGGTTAGGGCTAGGGCTAGGACTAGGGTTAGGGCTAGAGCTAGGGCGAGGGATAGGGCTAGTGCTAGTGTAAGGGTTAGGGTTTGTGCTATGGTTAGGGTTAGGGTTAGAGCTAGGGCTAGGGCTAGGGCTAGGGCTAGGGCTAGTGCTAGGGTTAGGGTTAGGGTTAGGGTTAGGGCTAGGGTTAGGGTTAGGGCTGGGGCTATGTTTAGGGTTAGGGTTAGGGTTAGGGCTAGGGCTAGGCCTAGGGCTGGGGCTAGGGTTATGGTTAGGGTTAGGGCTATGGTTAGGGTTAGGGTTAGGCTAGGGCTAGGGTTAGAGCTAGGGCTAGGGCTAGGGCTACGGCTAGGTTTAGGGCTAGGGATAGAGCTAGGGCTAGCGCTAGGGTTAGCTTTATGACTAGGGCTAGGGCTAGCGCTAGGGTTAGGGTTACGGTTAGGGCTAGTGCTAGGGTTAGGGTAAGGGTTAGGGTTAGGGCTAGGTTTAGGGTTAGGGTTAGGGCTAGGGCTAGGTTTAGGGTTAAGGCTAGGGTTATGGTTAGG
>CATKVR010000018.1:10000-15000 GCA_949820135.1 Sylvilagus floridanus | reverse complement strand
CTAGGGTTAGGATTAGGGCTAGGGCTAGGGTTGGGCTAGGGTAGGGTTAGGGCTATGTCTATGGCTAGGGCTAGGGTAGCACTAGGGCTAGGGCTAGGGTTATGTTTAGGGTTAGGGCTTGGGTTAGGGTTATGGCTAGGGTTAGGGTTAGGGTTAGAGTTAGGTCTAGGTCTAGGGTTAGGGTTAGGGTTAGGGCTAGGGCTAGGGTTAGTGTTAGGGCTAGGTTTAGGGTTAGGGTTAGGGTTACGGTTAGGGCTAGGGCTAGGGCTAGGGCTAGGGCTAGGGCTAGGGCTAGGGTTAGGTTTAGGGTTAGGGCTAGGGCTATGGCTAGGGTTAGGGTTAGGGTTAGGTTTAGGGCTAGGTTTAGGGTTAGGGCTAGGGTTAGGGTTAGGGTTAGGGTTAGGGCTAGGGCTAGGGCTAGGACTATGGCTAAGGCTAGGGTAAGGGTTAGGGTTAGGATTAGGGTTAGGGATAGGGCTAGGTTTAGGTCTAGGTTTAGGGTTAGGGTTAGGGCTAGGGCTAGGGTTAGGGCTGGGGCTAGGGTTAGGGTTAGGGTTAGGGTTAGTGCTAGGGCTAGGGCTAGAGTTATGTTTAGGGTTAGGGTTAGGGTTAGGGCTAGGGATATGGCTAGGGCTAGGGTTAGGGTTAAGGTTAGGGTTAGGGTTAGGGTTAGGGCTAGGGCTTGGGCTAGGGCTAGGGCTAGGGTTAGGGTTACGGCTAGGGCTAGGGCTAGGGCTAGGTTTAGGGTTAAGGTTAGGGTTAGGCTTAGGGCTAGGTTTAGGGTTAGGGCTAGGGTTAGGTTTAGGGTTAGAGTTAGGGCTAGGGCTAGGGTTAGGGTTAGGTTAGGCTTAGGGCTAGGGCTAGGGCTAGGGTTAGCGTTAGGACTAAGGCTAGGGCTAGGGCTATGGTTAGGGTTAGGGTTAGTTTTAGGGCTAGGGCTAGGGTTAGGGTTAGGGTTAGGGTTACGGCTAGGGCTAGGGTTAGGGCTAGGGCTAGGGCTAGGGTTAGGGTTAGGGTTAGGGCTAGGGCTAGGTCTAGGGCTAGGGTTAGGGTTAGGGTTAGGTTTAGGGCTAGGGCTAGGGCTAGGTATAGGGCTAGGATTATGGTTAGGGCTAGTGCTAGGGTTAGGGTTAGGGTTAGGATTAGGGTTAGGGTTAGGGCTAGGGCTAGGTTTAGGGCTATGTCTAAGGTTAGGGTTAGGGTTAGTTTTAGGGTTAGGAGTAGGCCTAGGGCTAGGGTTAGGGCTCATGTTAGGGTTAGGGTTAGGGTTAGGGCTAGGCCTAGGGCTAGGGCTAGGGCTAGGTCTAGGGCAATCGTTAGGGTTAGGGTTAGGCCTAGGGTTAGGGCTAGGGCTAGGGCTAGGGCTAGGGCTATGTCTAGGGCTAGGGCTATGGTTAGGGTTAGGGTTAGATTTAGGGCTAGGGCTAGGGCTAGGGTTAGGTTTAGGGTTAGAGTTAGGGCTAGGGCTAGGGTTAGGGTTAGGGTTAGGTTTAGGGCTAGGGCTAGGTTTAGGGTTAGTGTTAGGGCTAAGGCTAGGGCTATGGCTAGGGATAGGGTTAGGTTTAGGGTTCGTTTTAGGGTTAGGGCTAGCGTTAGGGTTAGGGCTATGTCTAGGGCTTGGGCTAGGGTTAGGGTTAGGGTTAGATTTAGGGCTAGGGCAAGGGCTAGGGCTAGGGTTATGGTTAGGTCTAGGGCTAGGGTTAGGGTTAGGGTTAGGGTTAGGATTAGGGTTAGGGTTAGGGCTAGGGCTAGGGTAGGGCTAGGTTTAGGCCTATGGCTACGGTTAGGGTTAGGTTTTGGTTTAGGGTTAGGGCTAGGGCTAGGGCTAGGGCTAGGGTTAGGGTTATGTTTAGGGATAGGGCTAAGATTAGGGCTAGGCCTAGGTTTAGGGTTGGGGTTAGGGTTAGGGTTAGGGTTAGGGCTAGGGCTAGGGTTAGGGCTAGGGCTAGGTTTAGGGCTAAGTTTAGGGCTAGGGCTAGGTTTAGGGTTAGGGTTAGTGTTAGGATAAGGGCTAGGGCTAGCGCTAGGGTTAGGGTTAGGTTTAGGTTAGGGTTAGGGCTAGGGCTAGGGCTAGGTCTAGCGTTAGGGTTAGGGTTAGGGCTAGGCTAGGGTTAGAGTTAGGGTTAGGGTTGGGGTTAGGGTTAGGGCTAGGACTAGTGCTAGGGCAAGGGCTAGGGCTAGATCTAGGGCTAGGGTTAGTGTTAGGGCTAGGGCTAGGTTTAGCTTTAGTTCTAGGGTAAGGGTTAGGGTTAGTGTTAGGCCTAGGCGTAGGGCTAGGTCTAGGGCTAGGCCTAGGGTTATGGTTAGGGTTAGGGTTAGGGCTAGGGCTAGTTCTAGGGCTAGGGCTAGTGTTAGGGTAAGGGTTAGGGTTAGGGATAGGGCTAGGGCTAGGTCTAGGGCTAGAGTTAGGTTTAGGGTTAGGGCTAGGGCTATTGCTAGGGCTAGGGCTAGGGCTAGTGTTAGGGTTAGGGTTAGGGTTAGGGCTAGGGCTAGGGTTAGGGCTAGGGCTAGGGTTAGGTTTAGGGTTAGGGTTAGGGTTAGGGCTAGGGCTAGGGCTAGGGCTAGGGTTAGAGCTAGGGTTAGGGCTAAGGATAGGGTTATTGCTAGGGCTAGGGCTAGGGCTAGGGCTAGGGTTAGGGTTAGAGTTAGGGCTAGGGCTGGGGCTAGGGTTAGGGTGCGTGTTAGGGCTAGGGCTAGGCCTAGGGTTAGCTTTAGGGTTAGGGTTAGGTTTATGGTTAGGGCTAGGGCTATGGCTAGGCAAGGGCTAGGGCTAGGGCTAGGGCTAGTGTTAGGGTTAGGGTTAGGGCTAGGGCTATTGCTAGGGCTAGGGCTAGGGCTAGTGTTAGGGTTAGGGCTAGGGTTAGGGTTAGGGCTAGGGCTAGGGTTAGGGCTAGGGCTAGGGTTAGGTTTAGGGTTAGGTTAGGGTTAGGGTTTGGGCTAGGGCTAGGGCTAGGGCTAGGGTTAGGGCTAGGGTTAGGGCTAAGGCTAGGGTTATTGCTAGGGCTAGGGCTAGTGCTAGGGTTAGGTTTAGAGTTAGGGCTAGGACTGGGGCTAGCGTTAGGGTTAGTGTTAGGGCTAGGGCTAAGGCTAGGGTTAGCTTTAGGGTTATGGTTAGGTTTAGGGTTATGGCTAGGGCTAGGGCTAGGCAAGGGCTAGGGCTAGGGCTAGGGCTAGGGTTAGGGTTAGGGATAGGGCTAGGTTTAGGGCTAGGGCTAGGTTTATGGTTAGGGTTAGGGTTAGGATTAGGGCTAGGGCTAGGCTTGGGGCTAGGGCTAGGGTTAGGGTTAGGGTTAGGGTTAGGGTTAGGGTTAGGATTAGGGCTAGGGCTAGGCTTGGGGCTAGTACTAGGGCTAGGGCCTAGGTTAGGGTAGGGTTAGGGCTGGGGCTATGGTTAGGGTTAGGGCTAGTGCTAGTGCTAGGGCTAGGGCTAGGACTAGGGTTAGGTTTAGGGTTAGGGTTAGTGCTAGTGTTAGGGTTAGGGTTAGGGTTAGGTTTAGGGTTAGAGTTAGGGCTAGGGCTAGGGTTAGGGTTAGGATTAGGGTTTGGGCTAGGGCTAGGGTTAGGGTTAGCATTAGGGCTAATGCTAGGGCTAGGGCTAGGGCTAGGGTTAGGGTTAGGGTTAGTTTTAGGCCTAGGGCTAGGGTTAGGGTTAGGGTTAGGGTTAGGGTTAGGGCTAGGGCTAGGGTTAGGGCTTGGGCTAGGGTTAGGGTTAGGTTTAGGGTTAGGGCTAGGGCTAAGGCTAGGGCTAGGGTTAGGGTTAGGGTTAGCGTTAGGTTTAGGGCTAGGGCTATGGCTTGGGCTAGGGTTCGGGTTAGGTTTAGGGCTAGAGATAGGGCTAGTGTTATGGTTAGTGCTAGGGCTAGGGTTAGGGTTAGGGTTAGGGTTAGGATTAGGGTTAGAGTTAGGGCTAGGGCTAGGGTAGGGCTAGGTTTAGGCCTATGGCAAAGGTTAGGGTTAGGTTTAGGGTTAGGGTTAGGGTTAGGGTTAGGGTTAGGGTTAGGGTTAGTGCTAGGGCTCGGGCGAGGGCTAGGGCTAGGGTTAGGGTTAGGGTTAGGGTTAGGGCTAGGGCTAGGTTTAGGTTTAGGGTTAGGGTTAGGGCTAGGGCTATGGTTATGGTTAGGGTTAGGGTTAGGGTAGGGCTAGGGCTAGGGCTAGGTCTAGGGCAAGGGTTAGGGTTTGGGTTAAGGCTAGGGTTAGGTCTAGGGCTAGGGCTAGGGTTAGGGTTAGGGCTAGGGCTAGGGTTAGGGCTAGGGCTAGGGTTAGGGTTAGGGCTAGGGCTAAGGCTAGGGCTAGTTTTAGGGCTAGGTCTAGGTTTAGAGTTAGGGTTAGGGTTAGGGCTAGGGTTAGTGTTAGGGCTAGGGTTAGGGTTAGGGTTAGAGTTAGGGCTAGAGCTAATTTTAGGGTTAGGGTTAGGGCTAGGTTTAAGGTTAGTGTTAATGGTAGGGCTACGGCTAGGGCTAGGGCTAGGGCTATGGCTAGGGCTAGGGTTAGGGTTAGGGCTAGGGCTAGGGCTAGGGTTAGGGTTAGGGCTAGGACTAGGGCTAGGGCTAGGACTAGCGCTAGGGTTAGGGTTAGGGTTAGGGTTAGGGCTAGGGTTAGGGTTAGGGCTAGGACTAGGGCTAGGGCTAGGGCTAGTGTTAGGGTTAGGGTTAGGGTTAGTGCTAGGGCTAGGTCTAGTCCTAGGGTTAGGTTAGGGTTAGGGTTAGGGTTAGGGCTAGTGCTAGGGCTAGGTTTAGTGCTAGGGTTAGGTTCAGGGCTAGGGCTAAGGTTAGGGTTAGGGCTAGGGCTAGGGCTAGGTTTATGTTTAGGTTTAGGGCTACGGCTAGGGTTAGGTTTAGGATTAGGGTTAGGGTTAGGGTTAGGGCTAGAACTAGTACTAGCTCTAGGGCTAGGTCTAGTGTTAGGGTTAGGGTTAGGGTTAGGGATAGGGCTAGGCCTAGGGCTAGGGCTAGGGTTAGGGTTAGTGTTAGGGCTAGGGCTATTGCTATGGCTAGGGCTAG
>CATKVR010000018.1:2500-7500 GCA_949820135.1 Sylvilagus floridanus | reverse complement strand
AGGGCCTAGTGTTAGGGTTAGGGTTAGGGCTATGGGTAGGGTTAGGGTTAGGGCTAGGTTTAAGGTTAGCTTTAGGGGTTAGGGCTGGGGGCTAGGGCTAGGTCTAGGTTTAGGGCTAGGGTTAGGGTTAGATTTAGGGCTAGGGCTAGGGCTAGGTTTATGGTTAGGTTTAGGGCTAGGGCTAGGGTTAGGGTGAGGATTAGGGTTAGGGTAGGTTTAGGGCTAGGACTAGGGCTAGGTCTAGGGCTAGGGCTTGGGTTAGGGTTAGTGTTAGGGTTAGGGTTAGGGTTAGGGATAGGGCTAGGGCTAGGGCTAGGCTTAGGTTTGGGGTTAGGCTAGGGCTATTGCTAGGGCTAGGGCAAGGGCTAGTGTTAGTGTTAGGGCTAGGGTTAGGTTTAGGGCTAGGGCTAGGGTTAGGGCTAAGGCTAGGGTTAGGGTTAGTGTTAGGGCTAGGGCTAGGTTTAGGGCTAGGGCTAGGGCTAGGTTTAGGTTAGGTTTAGGGCTAGGGCTAGGTTTAGGGCTAGGGCTAGGGCTAGGGCTAGGGTTAGGGTTAGGGTTAGGGTTAGGGTTAGGGTTAGGGCTAGTACTATTCCTAGGGCATGGGCTAGGGTTAGGGCTAGGGCTAGGGTTAGGTTTAGGGCTAGGGCTAGGGCTGGGGGCTAGGGTTAGGGTTAGGTTAGGTTTAGGGCTTAGGGTTACGGTTAGGGGTTAGGTTTAGGGTTAGGGTTAGGGCTAGCGCTAGGGTTAGGGTTAGGGTTTGGGTTAGGGCTAGGGTTAGGGTATAGGGCTAGGGCTAGGGCTAGGGCTAGGGCTAGGGCTAGTGTTAGGGTTAGGGTTAGGTTGGGGTCTAGTGTTAGGGTTAGGTTTAGGGTTAGGGTTAGGGTTAGTGCTAGGGCTAGGGCTAGTGCTAGGGTTAGGTTAGCGTTAGGGTTAGGGGTTAGGGTTAGGGTTAGGGCTACTGCTAGGGCTAGGTCTAGTGCTAGGGTTAGGTTTAGGGTTATGGTTAGGGTTAGGGCTAGGGCTAGGGCTAGGTTTATGTTTAGGTTTAGGGCTAGGTCTAGGGTTAGGTTTTGGATTAGGGTTAGGGTTAGGGTTAGGGCTAGGACTAGTACTAGCTCTAGGGCTAGGGCTAGGGTTAGGGTTAGGGTTAGGGTTAGGGATAGGGCTAGGCCTAGGGCTAGGGCTAGGGTTAGGATTAGGGTTAGGGCTAGCGCTATTGCTAGGGCTAGGGCTAGGTCTAGGGCTAGGGCTAGGGTTAGGCTTAGGGTTAGGTTTAGGGCTAGGGTTACGGTTAGGGTTAGGGTTAGGGTTAGGATTAGGGCTAGGGCTAGGCTTGGGGCTAGGGCTAGGGCTAGGGCTAGGGCCTGGGTTAGGGTTAGGGTTAGAATTATGGCTAGGGTTAGGGTTAGGGCTGGGGCTAGGTCTAGGGCTAGGTCTAGGGCTAGTTTTAGGGTTAGGGCTAGTGCTAGGGCTAGGGCTAGGGTTAAGGTTAAGTTTAGGGCTAGGGCTAGGGCTAGGGCTAGGGTAAGGGTTAGGGTAAGGCTAGGGCTAGGGCTAGGGCTAGGGCTAGGGTTAGGGTTAGGGTTAGGGTTAGGGATAGGACTAGTGCTAGGGCAAGGGTTAGGGCTAGGGCTAGGGCTAGGGTTAGGTTTAGGGTTAGGGTTAGGGATAGGGCTAGGTTTAGGGTTAGGGCTAGTGTAAGGGTTAGGGTTAGGGTTAGGCCTAGGGCTAGGGCTAGGTCTAGGGTTAGGGCTAGGGTTAGGGTTAGGGTTAGATTTAGGTCTTGGGCTAGGGCTAGGGCTAGGATTAGGTTTAGGTCTAGGGCTAGGGTTAGGATTAGGGTTATGGTTAGGGCTAGGACTAGGGCTAGGGCTAGGGCTAGCGCTAGGGTTAGGGTTAGGGTTAGGGTTAGGGCTAGGGTTAGGGTTAGGGCTAGGACTAGGCTAGGCTAGGGCTAGGGCTAGTGTTAGGGTTAGGGTTAGGGTTAGGTCTAGTGTTAGGGTTAGGGTTAGGGTTAGTGCTAGGGCTAGGTCTAGTGCTAGGGTTAGGTTAGGGTTAGGGTTAGGGTTAGGGCTAGTGCTAGGGCTAGGTTTTGTGCTAGGGTTAGGTTTAGGGCTAGGGCTAAGGTTAGGGTTAGGGCTAGGCTAGGGCTAGGGCTAGGTTTTGTGCTAGGGTTAGGTTTAGGGCTAGGGCTAGTGTTAGGGTTAGGGTTAGGGCTAGGGCTAGGGCTAATGCTAGTGTTAGGGTTAGGGTTAGGGCTACGACTAGTGCTAGGGCAAGGGCTAGGGCTAGGGCTAGTGTTAGGGTTAGGGTTAGGGCTATGGGTAGGGTTAGGGTTAGGGCTAGGTTTAAGGTTAGCTTTAGGGGTTAGGGCTAGGGCTAGGGCTAGGTCTAGGTTTAGGGCTAGGGTTAGGTTAGATTTAGGGCTAGGGCTAGGGCTAGGTTTATGGTTAGGTTTAGGGCTAGGGCTAGGGTTAGGGTGAGGATTAGGGTTAGGGTAGGTTTAGGGCTAGGACTAGGGCTAGGTCTATAGGGCTAGGGCTTGGGTTAGGGTTAGGGTTAGGGTTAGGGATAGGGCTAGGGCTAGGGCTAGGCTTAGGTTTGGGGTTAGGTCTAGGGCTATTGCTAGGGCTAGGGCAAGGGCTAGTGTTAAGTGTTATGGCTAGGGTTAGGTTTAGGGCTAGGGCTAGGGTTAGGGCTAGGGCTAGGGTTAGGGTTAGGGTTAGGGCTAGGGCTAGGTTTAGGGCTAGGGCTAGGGGCTAGGGTTAGGGTTAGGGTTAGGGCTAGGGCTAGGTTTAGGGCTAGGGCTAGGGCTAGGGCTAGGGTTAGGGTTAGGGTTAGGGTTAGGGTTAGGGCTAGTACTATTGCTAGGGCATGGGCTAGGTTAGGGCTAGGGCTAGGGTTAGGTTTAGGGCTAGGGCTAGGGGCTGGGGCTAGGGTTAGGGTTAGGGTTAGGTTAAGGGCTAGGGTTATGGTTAGGGTTAGGTTTAGGGTTAGGTTTAGGGCTAGCGCTAGGGTTAGGGTTAGGGTTTGGGTTAGGGCTAGGGTTAGGGTTAGGGCTAGGGCTAGGGCTAGGGCTAGGGCTAGGGCTAGTGTTAGGGTTAGGGTTAGTGTTAGGTCTAGTGTTAGGGTTAGGGTTAGGGTTAGGGTTAGGGTTAGGGTTAGGGTTAGGGTTAGTGCTAGGGCTAGGGCTAGTGCTAGGGTTAGGTAGCGTTAGGGTTAGGGTTAGGGTTAGGGCTACTGCTAGGGCTAGGTCTAGTGCTAGGGTTAGGTTTAGGGTTATGGTTAGGGTTAGGGCTAGGGCTAGGGCTAGGTTTATGTATAGGTTTAGGGCTAGGGCTAGGGTTAGGTTTAGGATTAGGGTTAGGGTTAGGGTTAGGGCTAGGACTAGTACTAGCTCTAGGGCTAGGGCTAGGGTTAGGGTTAGGGTTAGGGATAGGGCTAGGCCTAGGGCTAGGGCTAGGGTTAGGGTTAGGGTTAGGGTTAGGGTAGGGCTAGGGCTAGGGCTAGGTCTAGGGCAAGGGTTAGGGTTTTGGTTAAGGCTAGGGTTAGGGCTAGGGCTAGGGCTAGGGTTAGGGTTTAGGGCTAGGGCTAGGGTTAGGGCTAGGGCTAGGGTTAGGGTTAGGGTTTGGGTTAGGGCTAGGGTTAGGGTTAGGGCTAGGGCTAGGGCTAGGGCTAGGGCTAGTGTTAGGGTTAGGGTTAGGTCTAGTGTTAGGGTTAGGTTTAGGGTATTGGTTAGGGTTAGTGCTAGGGCTAGGGCTAGTGCTAGGGTTAGGTTAGCGTTAGGGTTAGGGTTAGGGTTAGCGTTAGGGTTAGGGCTACTGCTAGGGCTAGGTCTAGTGCTAGGGTTAGGTTTAGGGTTATGGTTAGGGTTAGGGCTAGGGCTAGGGCTAGGTTTATGTTTAGGTTTAGGGCTAGGTCTAGGGTTAGGTTTTGGATTAGGGTTAGGGTTAGGGTTAGGGCTAGGACTAGAACTAGCTCTAGGGCTAGGGCTAGGGTTAGGGTTAGGGTTAGGGTTAGGGATAGGGCTAGGCCTAGGGCTAGGGCTAGGGTTAGGGTTAGGGTTAGGGCTAGCGCTATTGCTAGGGCTAGGGCTAGGTCTAGGGCTAGGGCTAGGGGTTAGGCTTAGGGTTAGGTTTAGGGCTAGGGTTACGGTTAGGGTTAGGGTTAGGGTTAGGATTAGGGGCTAGGGCTAGGCTTGGGGCTAGGGCTAGGGCTAGGGCTAGGGCCTGGGTTAGGGTTAGGGTTAGAATTATGGCTAGGGTTAGGTTAAGGGCTGGGGCTAGGTCTAGGGCTAGGGCTAGGGCTAGTTTTAGGGTTAGGGCTAATGCTAGGGCTAGGGCTAGGGCTAGGGCTAGGGTAAGGGTTAGGGTAAGTCTAGGGCTAGGGCTAGGGCTAGGGCTAGGGTTAGGGTTAGGTTAGGGTGAGGGATAGGATTAGTTGCTAGGGCAAGGGTTAGGGCTAGGCTAGGGCTAGGGTTAGGTTTAGGGTTAGGGTTAGGGGATAGGGCTAGGTTTAGGGTTAGGGCTAGTGTAAGGTTAGGGTTAGGGTTAGGCCTAGGGCTAGGGCTAGGTCTAGGGTTAGGGCTAGGGTTAGTGTTAGGGTTAGATTTAGGTCTTGGGCTAGGGCTAGGGCTAGGATTAGGTTTAGGTCTAGGGCTAGGGTTAGGATTAGGGTTATGGTTAGGGCTAGGGCTAGGGCTAGGGCTAGGGCTAGCGCTAGGGTTAGGGTTAGGGTTAGGGGTTAGGGCTAGGGTTAGGGTTAGGGCTAGGACTAGGGCTAGGGCTAGGGCTAGTGTTAGGGTTAGGGTTAGGGTTAGGTCTAGTGTTAGGGTTAGGGTTAGGGTTAGTGCTAGGGCTAGGTCTAGTGCTAGGGTTAGGTTAGGGTTAGGTTAGTGTTACGGCTAGTGCTAGGGCTAGGTTTTGTGCTAGGGTTAGGTTTAGGGCTAGGGCTAAGTTTAGGGTTAGGGCTAGGGCTAGGGCTAGGTTTATGTTTAGGTT